>JABUQX010060687.1:17500-33192 GCA_015478945.1 Trachelipus rathkii
CGAATCATATGAAATATGCAGATTCGCAAGACTAGCTGCGTTACGTCAGCAATATATTTTCATAAGTCTTGCGAACTGGCATCTAGATTTTAATATGGGTTTAGTCATTTTTTTGTAAATCCGAGCTTCGAAATATAACTAAATAATTGGAATAATCTTTTATATATATATTTATATTATATTATATCTATTAATATTTAAAAATAAATGAAAATAAATAAGCAAGATAATATATATATATATATATTATAATAATTTTCTTTGTGAGTGAGTAATTCCGAGTTGTGAACGACTTTGCCCATCTTTACTTTCTTTGTGAGTGAGCAATTCAGAGTGCTGAACGACTTTATCCATCTTTACTTTTTTTGTGAGTTGAGTTAACTCCGTAGTTCGAAGACTTTGCCCACTTTACTCTCTTTGTGAGTCAATATTCAGGAGTTGTGAAGACTTTGCATCTTTACTTCTTTTGACTAGAATATTCGGAGTTTGTGAACGACTTGCCATGTTTTATCTTCTTTGTGAGGGAATTCATTCGAGTTGTGAAACTTTGCCCTTCTCTATTCTAAAATACTTTTAGGAATGCAAACAATTATAACAATACTGACTCAAAATGAGACGATTTTGTCATTTCTAACTTTTATGTAGTTCTTAAATGAAAAATGAACTGGTAATAATGAATTTCGATTTAATCTTTATAGGAGATTTGCAATTTTTTTTATGCGAAATGAAAATGCAGATGAATAAATAATTGTGAAAAAAGACTAAAAACCGGTAATTAATTATTATTTAATTTGGTAATTTTTCTCCAATAATGTTGAAATTTTCAGATAAACTTTTAATTATAAAAATGGATTAGAATGTAAATATAAAGACAATAGATGATGATATTTTAAACTTATTTTCTCAAACAAACTATATATATTTAAATTATATTTAAGATATATAAGAAATTCAAAAGCAACTATTTTCCCTATTATTATATCTTAACTCTTTCCTGCATAGAATAAATTGAAAATCACTTCACTTCACTTAATGACCCTTTTTTGACACATCATACCATACACATTGTGCTTACTGCTTAAACTTAACACACACTTCAAGCGTATATTTATTTAAAAGTGACTATATAAGTCTATAATATATTAAACTAAATCCTGTTTCTGTAATTCATGATTCAACAGTCACAAGAATGGAAGTAGAGCGAGCAGTTAAAGCCTATCTGGAAATTTATGTAAAATTTTATTGCTCTAAACATTTTGCATATCAATAAATGAGAGTTCCAACAATATTATGAATTGTAAACTTATAAGTGAGTGCAGATAGATATTTTTCTATCCTCCGAAACCAATTTTCTCGTTTTTCCCATTAAAGTGATAAAAAAAATCATGCTTTCATTGCAACAAATTAGATGTAGACATTTTGTGCCACGTGGAAGGGCTCTAAACAAAACCACCGAAACACTTTCGATATTTACAAAACTGTCAATAGTGCTATCGATAATAAAATAAACTATCGAAATACCATCACTAGTATAGAATATACAACATTATCCCGCAAAAGACCCATCGCCATATCCAAGAAAAACCCAGCCTTTTGAAAAGCAGAGTACATTTACTTAAAAATTTGGTCAGAGTTAATGATATCCAATCAGCCATATTAACCATAACGTCCAATGTCACACATATAGTTATGAATTATTAGTTTTATATAAAATGACATTTTGTTTCAATTGAAGACTCTATGACAGTTTTCGGTAATTACTCTCAAATACATTCCTTTAATTATTAGTTAGTATGTTGAATAGTTAAAATATAGCATTTTTAAAAGCTATCTTATTTCTCGGCAAAGTCATCAAATAATATTTGAAAATGTGGAATACATGACACATGGAAAGTTTATTGAATAAGATTTTAATACAGTAACTAAACTGTTTAAGCTACCTTCAATTCTAAGCACTAAACATCTTCCTCTGTTCCATCTACATTCAAAAAGAGACGCCGGGATGGAATAGGCACCGTAAAAATTGTGCTTTTTTTTAGAGTTTTACTATATAGCATATCCTGTAATGACTCCTAGTAATTAGTCCTCGACAGCATCAATTACCAGGAACACAAAGAGGTTCAGCAAAACCCCAATAATATGAACTGCAAAAGTAAAAGAAAAATAGTTAAAAACTTACAAGTAACAGCATCAATTTCCAGGAGAAAAAAGAAACGTCAGCATCAACAGCATAGAGCAAAATAGAGCAACGGCAAAGAAATAACCGGATCAATATTAAAAGACAGATTAAAAACAAATTACCAACAACATGAATTATCAAAGATAAAAGAAGGAAGAACGAGGCAACAGCAACAACAATTACCAAAATAAAGAACCATCATTCATTAATAAAAGACCAAGAGCATTAATTGAAAAAAATTAATAAAAAATAAAATAAAATTAAATAAAGCACCAACAGCATCAATTACCAATAGGGATAAAAAGAACTATATCTCTCATAGTTTAGCCATACAGATCCATAATGATTATTTGTTATGAACCTGCATGTACGTAAGAGAGAGGAAGAAGATAGATATGATAGATAGACACAAACTTAGATCAAGATCGAGTAGATGTTTAATTTAATATTGATTGAAAATGAAGATATAGATCAATTTCGACTCTACATGGAAATAGAAACTTTAATTGTGTGTCACGTCTTTTGACAGCAATAATTTAAAACTAAATACAAAGGAACATCCAACAAGACAGGAAGTTGGACAACCATGCAAAAGGGAAGGGATATAGATAGATAAATTCTATAATAATTTATATTAATATATATTTAAGTTTATATGAATATTAAATAACGTTTACGATACTACTATATAGATTATATAATTCAATTTATAGATATATAGTAAACAAATATGTTGATAACCTCATTTATCCTTAATAAACAACAACAAAGACGTTACTCACAATGGTAGATAACGTTTACGAAATTACATATATATATATATATATATATATATATATATATATATATATATATCTATAAGTTATTATATAGGATTATATATATATATAGATAGATTACATAATATATATAAAATAATAAATATAAAATATATATGTATATCTAATAACATATAATGTCTTATATATTATATATTATTAATAATATATATATATATTAATATAGTATATATATATATATACTATATATATATATATAGTTATCTATATATATATATAATATATTATATATATAATATATTTATTATATTATATAAAGATATATATATTATATATATATATTATATATATATATATATATATTATATATATTTTATATTATATATATATATTTATATATGTAATATATATAATATAATACTATATATTATATATATATATTATATATAATATTATATTATATATAGTACATATATATATACTAATATATATATATATATATTATATAATATATAATATAATATATATATATACTATATATATATATATATATATATAATATATATATCATATAGATTATATATATATATATATATATTATTCTATATATACTATAATTATTATAATATAATATTATATTTAACTTTTTCTTATTGTTATTGTTATTATTGTGGGTATATTTGGTGAGCGGGGTGGTGGCCGCCTTAGGTGTTGGCAAGTGCCTAGGGTGGGGAGTCCCCACAAGCGTGCAGCCTGAGTGAGTATATATTAGAAGAAGGGAAAAGATGGGAGGAGAGAGGTAATTAGGGTGGGAGTATGAACGTGAGAGGTAAACGAGGATTTCAAGAGGGAGGAAGATGGGGTTAATGTTTTGAAGAAAAAAGGTGGAGTGTGCTAGGTTAAGCAGAAACTAAGTGAGGGAAAGAGGGAGATGGACTTTGGAAAATACAAGGGTATGATATCATCAGGGGTGGACGAGAGAGTGAGGGCGAGGGAGGGGGTGGGGATAGTTATGAGGAAAGAGTGTGGGATAAGGTAAGGTTGTGCAGCCAGGTGAGTTCGAGAAGATTAATGTGGGTAAAAGTGAAATTCGGGGGGAAATGTGGGTTTTATATGCGCATATGCACCAGTGTGGAGCGAGGGAGGAGGAGAGAAAAAGATTTTGGAGTGAGTTGAATGAGTGGTGGAAGTTCGGGGTAAATGATAAAATTTGTCTATTGGGAGCTTTGAATGCAGGAGTGGGAAGGGGGGGGGTGAAGAATAATAGACCATTTGGGGTAGGGAGAGGAATGTTAATGGAGAAAGTTTGTTAGAGTTGTGTGTTGAAAGAAGAATGATAGTGGGGAATACTTGGTTCAAAAAAAGTGAAAATCATAAGTATACATGGAAGAGTGAGATAACGGGGGGGAGGGCGGTACCGGATTATGTGTGTGTAAATGGGAAGGATAGAGGCAGTTACTAGATGAAAATGTATTTAGAGGGGCGGGGAGGGGGGATATCGGATCACTATTTCGTGGCTTGCTAGGATAAGGGTGGGAGAAGAGGTGAGGTAGGGAAAGGGGAGGAAAGAGGAGAGTAGAAGTGATATAGGTGGAAAAATCGAGGAACAGCTGTGTAAGAGGGAGTTTAGGAGAAGTATGGAGGAAAGGTGGAGAGACGTGAGAGGGACGGGAATTGGGGAGGTGGGGGGGGAGTGGATGAGATTTAAAGAGGCCAGTATGTGAAGAGGCTAGAAGGGTTTGTGGAGTAAAAAGGGTGGGTGCAAGCAGAAGGAAAGGGATTGAATGGTGGAGTGAGGAGGTGTGAAGGGGTGGTAAAAGGAAAAAGGAGGCTTTGTGAAATGTTGGAAGTAGGAGAGAGGAAAGCTGGAAGGAATTTAGAAGGGTTAGAGTGGAAGCAAAGAGGGCGGTGGAGAGGGCGAAGAGTAAGAGCAAAAAGATGAATGGTGTAGAAAGTGACGGAAATTTTGAATCGGGGACAAGATGTTCTGGAAAGAAGTAAATAAAAAAAGGAAGAAGCAGGGAGGGATTGGGGGAGAGGATTAAGGGAGGATATGGGGAGTGGATAGGAGGAGAGGATAGGTGAGGAAGAGGTGGAGAGTATTTATGTGAATTATTGAATGAAGTGGGTGGGGAGGGGAAAGTATTCGAAGGTGAGGATGGGAGTGAATATGGGCGAAGGGAGGGGAGGATGAATACAAATGGAGGAAATATTAGGGCTTGAATAAGGAAAAAAGAGGGAAGTCGCAGGTCTGGATGGTGTGAGAATGGAAATGTTGCAGAAAGGGAGGTATAGGGTGGAGGAAGGGCTTGTATGAGGTTATAAATATATGTTGAGGATGGTGAGGTACCACCGGTTGGAGGATTGTTGTTTGGTTCCCCTTTTATAAGGGGAAAGGGGATAGGAAGGGAAATGTGGGAATTATAGAGGTATAAGTCTTTTAAGTGTGGTAGGGAAGTGTGAATGGGAGAATACTCGTTGAGAGAGTGAGAGGTTTTACACGGAGGGAGAATGGGGGAAGAACAAGGAGTGATTTAGGGAGGGAAGAGGGTGTGTGGACCAAGTGTTACACAAAAGATGCTTGTGGAGAAAAGTAAAGAGAGGAAAGGGAAAGTGTATGGGTGTTTTATAGATTTAGAGAAAGCATATAATAGAGTGAAGAGGGGGGAATTGTGGAGGGTGTTGGAGGAAAATGGAGTGGGGGGCAAATTAGGTAAAGGTATTAGGGCCTTTTATAGGAATAGTAGAATTGTGTGAGAGTGTTAGGAGGGGAGAGTGAGATGTTTGGGGTGGTGAGAGGATTGAGGCAGGGGTGTGTAAGGTCGCCGTGGCTATTCAATTTGTTTATGGAGAGTGTTTTGCAAGAGGAATGGTGAGGGAGGGGAGGGGGGTGGAATTGACTAAGGGGATGATAGAAGGGAAGTGAACATGGGATACTAGTTTGCCGGACGAATACTGCCCTGTGGCGAAAACGCGGAGGCTGAGTATTTGGTGAGGGGTTGAGAGAAGTGTGGACAAAAGGGGCTTAAAAGAAATCCAGGTAAGAGTAAAGTGTTAGTGTTTGCGGAGGCGGAAAGAGGGGGGGGAGGGTTAGAGGTTAGAGTAGGGGGGTGTAGTATTGGAAGAAGTAAAGCTTTTTAGATCTTTAGGGATGGATTTGGGTAAGGGGGGAGGATGAAGGAGGAGATAGAACATAGTATAGTAGGAGAAGGAATGAGAGCTTTAAGTGGTCTGAGAGAAATTATGGAAAGGGGGGGGATTTTATCACAGAAAGTTAAGATAATTATGTTTGAAAAAATTTGTGTTCTACAGCGGTGTTTGTATGGAATGCTGAAACGTGGGGGTTGAATGCCAGGTCCAGGAAGAAGTTTGGAAGTATTTGAGATAAAGGGGTTGAGAGCGGTTTGTGGGGTTGCAGAAGGGAGAGGATTAGGAAAAGGGTGGTGAGGGAGAGATGTGATGGGAGGAATGGTTTTGGTGGGAAGAGCGGAGAAAGGAATGTTAAGATGGTATGGGCATCTTAGTGAGAATGGAGGAACAGAGAGTGGTTAGGAGAGTTTGGGAGGCGGAGGGGATAGGACGGGAGAGGAAGGGGAGACCAAGAAGGAGGTGGATGGATGGAATAAAGGAGATGCTGGAGGAGGGAGGGATGAGGGAGGAAGAGGGTAGGGTGTTGGCGGGGAGTTAGGTTGGGTGGAGGAGGTGGGTGAGGGCGGGATGAGGGGGGGTGTGAATGAGGAAGGCTGTACCGTACCACTCCCGCCGCTCAATGCGGGAAAAGTGTAGGTAAAATAAATAAATTAAATTAAATATATATAGTATATATTAATATATATATATATATATATTAATATATAATATATATATATATATATATATATTATATATACTATATATATTATATATATATATATATAATAATATATATATATATATATATATATATATATATATATATATATGTAAAAGGAATGTAACCACCTCCCCCCAAAAAAAAAGAAAAAAAGAAATTGATAAACTTTTTTAACAAAACCGGGATAGTGTCTGAGAGTTTAAATACACGTTTCTTCTTTCTTTTCAATCAGGCTCAATTTTAAAGTAATGGAACTTAAAATGTACTATGATAAAAAAAATGGTTGGTTATTGGACAATATAAATGTTCAATAAAAATATTAAAATACTACAGACACGGTAAAAAAATAAAATAAAACTTAAGTTATTGTATTTATTAAATTCTTGATGAATTTAGAAAGTTTTTAATTATAATTATTTATAAATAAAGACTAGTAAAATCATTGGTAAGGTTGCTCTAAAGACTATTAAAATTACAACTATTTTTAATAAAGAAATCCTGCTTTAACTGTCTTCTGTTAGCATCTGAATCCGGATATATTTGAGTCATAGTTATAGTAGGAACGTATATTCTGTGATCCAAATCCACAGAGCCCTGCTCATCTATCTTTAGTGAGTAGGTATGTTGACATAATCTTAAAAGATCATTAGTCTCACAAAAATAAACAGAGGGACAATCCTTACAAGTGATCTTATAGACACCCTGATTATTTTCCTTTTCCTTAAGTTTATACATAAACTTTTTAATCGTATTGGGTATGGAGGGCACAAGCATATATTACTTTGGTATATTTTCCACAAGTCCCTCTGTCCATTTTGCTTAAATTTCAACCAACTGATAGGATCATCATTTGTATCTAGTTTTTATTGGTGATAGTTTTCAATCATTTGCACTACATCTTTTGGTAATGCGTGTTTCTTCATCACTACTGGACTGTAGAAATTCTTCCAATGAATCTTTTATTGATTTACTTTTAGAAGGTGTAGGTTCTGTAGATTTCGTTTTTTTTTTCCTTTTAATGGGTGACGAATTATTAGACTGATCGGATTGAAGATTTTCAACTGCAACACAAAGTGACGATTTAAATGGTTCTAAAATTTGGCTACAAAAAAACTTACCTTTATAACGGGGATCTAAGTTGCATATTATTAAGAGGTCCTAAATTTCCCAACAAACCAAAGCTTTTTCAAGCCTCTAGTTTATACATCTTTTTTATTAAACCGTCATCATTTTTCATTTGAAGATGGTTCAAAATGCTTCTTTAGCTTCGAGATTAATGGTATTACATCGGAGACAGAAGCTGTACAGGCTCAATTTTTTTGTGAATTTCTTCAAATATGGTTTCAATAGCTAATGCAGGTGTGATATGGTGTCATTTTCCACATTAGTAAGAATGTTAACTTTGGAATACGAACTGGCGTACAAAGCAAGAGATTCTTTGAGCAATACCATCTCTTCTCAATATGAAGTTGCATATTCTCAGCGAGTTGGAACGCTTTGCTAATCATTACACGATATGGAATATCAAGCCGTTGAATTGCTTTCTATCATTTTGTGCCTTCGCGTTCAGATTCATCTTAAGTATTTTATTATGAAATTCTTTTATCAAATCTCGACATAAATATCCGCGCAACATCCGCAGGGCAAATCGCGGATCGATGCTATCTTTAATAATTTGCGATACTCGCGGATTGAGGATGTTACCTGCATCACTATTCTACATACAGGACTGCTTCCTGAATCTTCCGCCGCATATTTACTCCTTTAAACAGAACTCGTGCGGTATATTTTTCCATACAGTTTGATCCTTTCTCTGTCCAGTTATGACTCCAGACTTAAGGGTTATGATCACACTTACGTGTTGTCAATATTGATAAAGTCTGGAAATCTCTTAATTTTTCTATTTTCCGCACGTCTTTTCATTGCGCACATTCAAATACAGTGAATCTGAACAAGTCTGCTTTAATTTGGCTCTCTCTAACTATGATTTCTTACCAACTCTGGGAGTCCTAAGTAATCTTAAGACTTTTCCCACCAACGGAGACAAATTAAATTATTCGTTTATCTTTTTGGAAAGAAAGAAAGAACAGTGGCATATAATAAATTTGTTTAATTTCTAATTTTAAGCACATGCTAAATTAAAAGAGTCTTGGAAAATTTGCAGATTCAAAATTATTGCAAAAAAAATTTACTTTTTAGTTTTATATATCTTTTTTATGCTGTTAGTTAAAAACTTGCGTTTTATTTTTCAACCTCCTTGTGGTGAAATTTATCATAACTAATAAAGTTTGTGTTAATAATCACGAGAGGCAGACAACGTTTATAAGGCAAATTAGTTCTAGCCACATTCGAAAATTAAAAAAATATAAATAATATACTAATAATAATATATTAATAAATATAAAGAGAACAATGATTGATAATAATTTAAGCACAAACAATAGTGTAACTTATCTGACTTATAAGGTAGGATTTAATGAAACAATTGTATTTACAATAGTTTACTACATTATTTAAATTGTAAAGTATAAGAAGTTTTCATAGATAACATTCAAACATATATATATATATATATATAATTTATATATAATATAATATATATTATGTATATATATATATATATATATAGTATATATATATATATATATATATATATATGGTGAGGTTTTGATGTTTCTAAGAAAATATTTTAGTAAATCTTGTACGAATTTTCGTTCCAATGAAATAAAAAGATAAGTAGTTTTTATTATTACAATTAAGCGAAATTTATGAATTATATATAATGTACAAAAATATAAAAATATATAATAGATATACATAATATATATATATATATATATATATATATATATATATATATATATATATATATATATATATATATATATATATATATATATATATATATAGTATATTATTATTATATATATATATATATTATAACAATAATAAATATCTTTTTTAGACTTTAAGTAGCTTCACCAAGAATAATTGTTTTAATTTAATTCACAGGACAATTCGTAAAACAAATTGATAAAGAGTGCTATTGCATTACGTCCCATATTTTAATTGAATTAAGATGGATCTAATAGACTTAGTTATGTATTATATATATTTTGTCAGAGTGTCTAAAAGCTGACTATCATGTAACTATGAGACGGCAGCACCTACCAGTAAAAACAAATTATATAAGTGGAAATCAGCGGAAAATTTTAAGGGGGGATTTTTAATTTTTTTATTTTCTCCATTTAGGGGGCTCGAGCCGACGGAGGATAGATGGGTGACGAAGTCCCCCCGTTGTCCATCGGGAGGCCGAGAGACCCCGACTCCTGCCATCTTTGCGGTTTACCCTATGGTATTCTTAGTTAAAGTAATACCAAGCGTAAAAGGAAGTTAAATTAATTTTTTTTAACTAAAGGAATACCGAAAGGTAAATCGCAAAGATGGCAGAGTCGGGGTCTCTCAGCCTCCCGGTGGACGACGGGGGGACTTCGTTCCCCCTCTGTCTCCCGTCAGCTCGAGCCCCCTAATTTTCAATTAGAAATGTTGATTTATTATATTGGAAAGTATATTTACAGTGTACAGGTATTTTACCGTTAGAATGGATATTGTAATTTATTAAAAGTATAACACTCTATTTATTACTGCGTCTTTCGTCACGTAACTGTTGATGTTAGTTGTAATTTGGGTATTTATACCGATACCGTAGGTTCCGATTATCGGTATTAGGGACAATCGGCTTTATCGAACCGAGCCTCACGCTTTTAGTCCGTTAAACGGAGGTGATGAGTGTATAAATATAATTAATAATTATAAATTTAAATTTAAAAAATTTAAATTTAATAAATTTAAATTTAATTAAAATTGATAATTAATTTATTATTTTTAATTATATTTTTAATTAAATTAAGTTAGATTCTATTAAATTTTCAAATTAAAATTAAAATTTAAATTTAAAGTAAATTAAATAAATTTAAATTAAATTTAAATATTTTATATATTTATATTAATTTAAATTATTAAATTTTAATTAATTTAATTTAAATAATATTTATTTTAAAGTTATACACATTTGTCATTTTTTCAAACAATTTAATAAATTAAACTTTTTGAGTTATCGGTGAATAAAATGTATTAATTCTTTTCTAAATAATTTAGTAAATTTAATTCCGATAAACGAGTCAAATTTAATAAATTTTACAACTTTGAATGAAAAAGCATATTTCAGGTACTGTATAAAATTAAATTTTAAAATGTTGAGTATCAGATATCGGATATGAGCAAAGTAGGAGAAATTTAAACGTCAGTTAAATTTTGCTTTCTCATCCTTAGCTTACTTTAATTATGTTTATGTCAGATTTTGACGATGATTGTACTGTTAACTTATATTTCATAAAGAGCTTTCGTAATATCTTCAAGCAGAAAATGGAACACTTCAACTCAAGAAATTTCAATATGTTAGTTTAAACTCCAAAATGTCACAATGACTCATAAACATCAGTATATTTAATACTGGAAATAATAATGTCACTCTATAAATCCTAATTTGAGACTTTCAGAAAGTACAACTAAATGATTCCTAGAATAGAAAGAAGAATTAGACTCAACTATTATCTATCTCACTACATTAATTAGAAGTAAGGTTACCTTTTAATATCAATAGAATTTTATGTAGAATATATCTATATGAAACGGAACTACTATGGCGTTAGCGTAATTGTAATAGTGAATATTAAAATGCGAGCTATACTTTTTTATATTTGATAGATTTACATAAAGCTCACTGATTTCTATCCAGACACTGAGAGTTAGAAAATTAATAAATGTTATAGAGTTAATATGTATCATTTATGTATGTAGAATATAAACGAGGATAGGCACAGCTCAAGATATATAAGAATCACCTCCATCCATCTACAAAAATCAACACACGATAGGTTAACGGAACTACACACACGGGCCGACGAGCCTTCAGCAGGGGTTTTATTCGAGATAGTAACGACGGAGATCTCTATTAACCCACGCGAAATATGTATGATACAGGTACATGACATGGAATCCTGTGAGAAGAGGAAGAGCAGGATTAGGTGCATACAACGTCAAGTGTAGAAGTTAAGAATATAAATACGTAGAAAAACCGTGGAGGTGCTGAGGAAATTGGCCTTTCTCGAGAAGATAGAGAAAGATATTAGCTACAGAACCGTCAGACGCGAATCACAGAATATAGACATAGAGAAATAACATACGTTACAGAAAGTTGTCGATATAGACGATCGGTTATATTATATATAGAGGAAGTAGGGTTACCAAGCACAATTTTTTAACGAGTAAGGAAATATACTAACAAGGTATTTGCCGACTGCTAAAACTATGGTTAATATAGATGTATGTAGATCGGGTACTATTGATCTCCTAATCTAATAACTGTCTGCATTCTGACTATTAGTGGGAAAAAACTATTACAGACTGCGAGATGCGAGCAGAAGAAATAAGAGAGTGAGATTAGCTAAACAGACGTGGACAGGAGACAGCTACGACAACCGTGGTGGTCTATCTCCCAGAGAGAACCGGCAAAGATCTCCTGCTCTACCGGATTGGCGCAGATATACCAGCTCCACTCCTAGTACCGATGTGATTTCGCGATGTAGAAGTAAAAAGAAAAATATATTAATTTTAATGTACAGTTATTCAGACAACTTTTGGTATAACACCTTTCACACTCATAAACCGGCATCGAGCATATTAATGGGCCCCATAGGTTAACATCTCGCAGCAAAAGTGACTCAGAGAAGCGATCCAGGCAGAGGTCTAACAGAAGGCGATGTCTGTTCCAGAGAGAGGTCAACACTGTGGTCTTTCACAGACAGTGAGAAGAAACACTACGGGGGTGACAGTTGAAATCGATCCAACCTGCGCATGTTCCAAAAATGATATTGCGGTCGTGGGTAAGACTGCTAGAGGATATGTGTAAAGGTATGCCTTAATGAAGATATATAAAAACATGATAGTATGAGCAACTCACAGGACACTCTTGTATTATTAGAGTTCCTCATATCCCATCGCCGATGTCAATTCCGAGATAGTATATTATAGGTAGTCCGTCCCTTCTACTGTAGTGCTGCCGTGTGCGTACGCTAGGAATACATCTGCACCTTAAGGATATACACAGTACGCCAATCTTGACTGACGCAAAAATAAAATATAATCATGATATCTATAAGTAGAAAATTGAGCTACTAATTCAAAGGAATCTGAAAATGTCGTCTCTATTTGGTGGCGTCTAAGATAAGAGTAAACAAAAGATAAAAAATGAATTAGTATCGAAGCGAAGGTGAAAATAAGCGATTCATATCGCACGCCCTTTATCAAATTGTTTACAGATAAATGTCCACCTGTAGAATTTGAAGTTGGTTATAAATTACAAAGATTTTCTCTCGAGATCTGGATAAGAACTAGGAGTGTATTCAAACTAATGATATTTATTATATGTAGTCATCTGGAGCTTCCACATTCAGTGGAAATTATAAAAAAAAGCTCAAAGTTGGGAGATTATTAATTTACTTATAAAAATATTTTATTCAATATTTTTTCAGACTAATATGAAAATGTTTAAGGTTGAGAGTTATAGAGAGGCTGGATTTCATTTCCACCGATTCATGTTCATGGTGAGCTTTCAGGCCACGATCGTTGGCAAAGTCAATAGAGACCCCCACTACTTGCGCCATCTCCAATATCTTAATCCGACTACGTTCATCTCACAACTGATCATTATCCACTTCACACACTGGAACACCCAATTAGCACATCTAGTTACAACATAATTAATAATAAGTTAAAATATTACCCTTATCACCATATCATCCAAATCATCCACACCACAAGCGATTCCAGTATATACTAACAAGATAACTTAATAACTAATGTTTAATTAGATATTAAATACTAAAATATTAAAAGGCTTACATTATATAACAAAGAGCTTTAGATGAGTGAACTGCATTAAAACGTTAAAATTAAATTTTTAAAACCTAAAAATTTATATTGGTATTCATATTTATAATTTATTAATAATAATATAACTGATACTATAATATATACCCTCCTGCCCTTTATTAATCTACAAATTGCGAACGAAACCTTCGTCCACCTATCTTTAAAACACATTAATTTGTCGTTATAACATATCAACCCTTTCACTACCCTAATTTTTTTATATCACCACCTATTACTCTCTAACTCTCTATCTAATAATCATTACTCATATACTATATATAACTATTCATATAATATATATACCTATCATCCTACGTTAATATATTACTATATATATATAATATATATATAATCTATATAATACCACATTAATACTATACTTACTATCTATGTACTGCCCTGCAACTCTCTATGTCACCTTTATTATTAATATCTATATCTTATTTACAGCATTTACAATATATATAGTACAATCACCTTGTAACCTATATTATGAAAATTACAATTTATTTCAACATGAAGCTATGCACCTTTACTAGACCGAATCTTCCACTACCCTAAATTATTAGTTGATTAGCTTAAATAATTTAAAACAATAGGATAATTAGTCATCTTTATATATATATTTTAATCATTAATCTATTATATCTCATAGTTATTATATTAATTAAAATTTTTTATAATTATTACGGATATTGCTCAATGAAATCATATATTTGCCTTATATAATACTAGGTGAGGTTTTGTGTATTAAAGGCTCTTGGAAGTAAAGGTAAGTTAGATTATATATATATATTCGCAACACGTAAACTATTTTTGTTCTCCAGATCGTTACAATATTTCTTGAATACATGGGATTGCTAAAATTTAATTTAAATGAAACTATACTTACCAATTACAAAAACAGCAGATTGTTAAAAGAGCACTATATACGATTATAGATTTTCTATTAAGAGCAAATCATAAATTTGTTTTAACGTGAAATGAAAACTAGTTTACTCGCTGTTAATAAATGTCCCTTCCCCTTGTATTTTGTTGCAATAAAGATATAAACAATAATTTTATATATATATATATATTATTATATAGATATATATATAATTAATTATATAATATATATAGATATAATATACTAATAATAAATTATATATAATATATATTTATTATATATACTATATATATAATAATATATATATATATTATAATCTATATATATATATATATATATATATAATATATATATCTATATATATATCGTACTAAAATTAATCATTGATGATTAAACTATCAAAACTTCTTCACTAATTTTAAACATGAAATTTTAAACTCAATAAGTATCACTTAGTCATGCAAACGACTTTAAAATTTACTATGAATAATGATAATGATATGATTAATGATAATGAAAGATAGATGATAATGATAATGAATGATAATGCTAATGGATAACTGATAATGATAAATGTACAATAACAATAACAATAACAATAACAAAACATAATAGTTAATAATAATATTAATAATAATATTAATAATAATTTAATATAATATTATAAATAATATTAATAATAATATTAATAATATATGAATAATATATAAATAATAATATATACTAATTGAAAATAATATCGATATTAATAATAATAATATAGAATATGAAATAATAATTGAATAATAAATTAATGATTAATATGAATAATAATATAATAATAATATGAATAATAATGAATAATAAATGAATACTAATAATGAATAATAATATGAATAATAATAATCATAATAATAATAATAATAATAATAGATAATAATAATAATAAAACATAATAATAATATAATAAAATAATAATAATAATAATAATAATATAATAATAATCAATAATAATAATAC
>JABUQX010060688.1:0-5000 GCA_015478945.1 Trachelipus rathkii
TTGATGAGGGGGGGGAGGAGAAAGAAGAATGTCCTTTGAAGGAGGAAATTTTATGCGAGTTAGCGGCAAACTACCCATACCATGTGACTGTTAATGGATCGCCGATACAATTGAGGAGTAGAACCATAGCTCCACATCTTTTTGAGAAAGCAAGGGAGGAAATCAATAAATTATTGGACGCGGGGGTCATTTCGCGGGGGAGAAGCAATTGGGGTTTTCCAACTAGCTTTTTGCCAAAGTCGGACGGAAGGGTTCGTTTGGTCGTTGATCTGAGGTTATTAAACCAAAGATCAATCTCTGACAATTTTACCCTACCCAAGATTAAGGATATTATATTGCAATTGCAACATTGCAAGTTATTAACAAGGCTAGACGTTCGGCAAGCTTACTATAACGTGCCAGTCAGCGAGGAAACAAAGAAATATTTCACTATTACTTGTCCATTTGGTAATTACAGTTTTAACTATTTAATACAAGGACATAAGTGTTCTTCTAGTGCCTTCCAGCGCTTTATGTCAATCTTGTTTGGAGATTTAAGGAACGTTTTTGTTTATTTAGATGACATCTTAATCGCCAGTTCGACTCTTGAAGAGCATGTTGCAATGTTGGAGAAGGTTTTGGAGAGATTGAAGTATATGAAAATTTATCTGAACCCAGAAAAATGTGTACTTGCGGTCGAAGAAACGGACTTTCTAGGTTTCAATGTTAGCGAGAAGGGGGTTAAGCCTAGTAAGGAGAAAATCGATGCAGTGGTGAATGTTGCAAGGCCAACAACTATCAAACAACTTAGGGCTTTCCTCGGTCTATATAACTTCTGCCGAATCAATATAGTAGGGGCGGCTCAATTGTTGCAACCCCTAACGAAAATGTTGAAAGGAAAACCCGCCTCCAATAAAAGGATTTCCTGGGGAATGGAAGCAGACCGGGCATTTCAAGAAGCTAAAGCAGCGATGGTGAGTGCCACCCTGTTGTCGTTCCCTGATGAAGGAACTGAGTTACTAGTATACACGAAGGTAAGCGAACTCACTATAGCTAGTGCACTGATGGGCGAAGAAGATAATCAAACAAAGATTTTCGCGCTTTATAGTACCATACTCACCGAGGCAGAAGTGGCCCTACCACAGCTGGTTAAGGAGCTCTTATGCGTCAAAAACAGTTTACAAAAATATGCTTACTTAATTGCCAATAAGAGAATCACTGTCTGTACTAGCAACAGTGGGTTAATCACAGCTTATACGAAAAAGAGTGCCGAAAAAATTCATAATATTCGAGAGGTAAATTTATTGAATGCCATTGCAAATTTTGACGTTGAATTTAAATTGGTCTCTAAGGCTAAAAATAAATTGGCGATAATTTTTAACAGAATTGGCTAACGAAAGAGATAAAATCATAGAGGCTGGGGAGTTGCAATTGCAACTGGCTTGTATAGAAAATGGGGAGTGGGCGTGGCCAAAACAAAATACTATGGAGACGGAGTTACAACTGGAGGAGGAGTTTAGTGGATGGAATTCTCTGAATTCCGTAGTGGAAGGGTTGAGCCCTTTAAATCGCACGTTAAAAGAAAAAGACTTACTGGAGTATTATATAATAATTAACTTAAAATAATGATAATAATAATAACAATAATAATAATAATAAAAAGGGATTATGCTAATTTTAGTATTATAGAGCTTTGGTGAAAATAATAATAATATACATAATAATAATAATCAATTAATATATAATAATGAAATAATAATAATAATAATAATAATAATAAAATATTAATATATTATTAAATCCAATAATAATTATAATAATGATAATATACAAGAATTATATTTATATTTTCAATAAATAAAAAATAAATTAATAATAATAATAATAAAATAATATAAAAAAATAATGAAAGTCAATGGTGCTAGTAGTTAGTAGTAGTTAGTAAGTAGTAGTAGATTAGTAGTAGTAGTATTTAGTCACGTCAAATAATGACTCTGGTGTTAGTTTTAGTGTGTGTATGTAGTAGTAGTAGTAGTAGTAAGTAGTAGTAGTAGTAATAATAATGGTAAACAATGATCAGTAGTAGCGAAGCTGCGTGATGATAATGACTTTTGGATGATTTTGTAATAATAGCTATACACTTACAGTAAAAAGGCGTTAAATGGAATGATGAAGGAAATTCAGGATGGGGTAGCATTTCAAAGAGATAAGCTATAGAACATGAGCTGATCGGTATATCAAGAGACCAATAAAGGGGTCCTGAAAACTTCAGTGGGTTGAAGGCTGTTACAAGGAGTTCATACTCATCGGGGCGAGGAGACTGTGTCCATTGGCGGTTTGACACTCTCCACGGCACAGCTAGATATGCGTACCCGGGAAATCTGGTGGATGAATGTGATCGGAATTGGAATCACGTAATCGGAATCACGTGATCGGAATTAAACGGACCTTGACTATTCTGAAAGCGGATTTTGCCTTCAGATTCATGCATAGTAGAGTAAAGAAATTTATACAGAGTTGTGATGTCTGTCAAAAAAATAAAAGCGTTAGAAGGATATCTCCAGAATTCGGCAGGTTTAAGGAAGTCACGGAAAAGTTTGACACCCTCCATGTGGATTTGTGTAAGTTACCCTACAGTATGGGATTCAATTATCTGCTTGTTTTTATCGACAGATTTAGTAAGTATCCCTTCGCCTACCCTCTTAGGCAGGCGACGGTCGACTCGGTGTTGAATGTGTTAGTGGGCGAAATTTTTCCGTTCTGTGGCTCTATAAAAAGGCTCATCTCGGACCGGGGAAGCCAGTTCACTGCCAAAATATTTAATGACGTGTGTAACCTACTCAACATAGATAATATTATCACGACGCCTAATTCCCCTCGTTCGAACGGACTGGCAGAAAAATTGAACCAAGCCCTCATAGTGACACTAAGGTGTATGATTAATGATGAAGAGAATGAAGGATTAAAATGGCCTGAAATTTTGCCTTGGGCTCTGTACTGTGTTTGAGAATTAGCCCTCTAAATGACCAAGGGGTCACCCCCAGTGTGCTTATGTTCGGCCAAAATCTATCAGTGCCAGGAAGCTTGTTACAGAAGGAGGCACTCAGTGCCACGGTCAGTCAAAGTGCCTATTTGAGAAAATTAGTGGCCTTAATGCGTAGGCCTCTGGCCCCACAGGTTATATATAAAAATAAAAATATATTTGTTCCGAAAGATCTCCACAAGGCAAAGGCCGTGTTAATAAGAAATCAACAGTATAATGTAGGGAAACTGTCAGAGAGATACTCGGGACCTTTTAGGGTACTACGGATAAAAAAGAATAACGTTTACATTTTAAAGCAAGGGAAAGAGGCAGTAGAAAATTTAAGAAATGTAAGAATCTTTCATAACATAACCGATAGGGACGCTGAAACCCAAGAGAAATTAAATAACATAAAAAAAAAAAAAAAAAAAAAAAAATATTATACAAATATAATAATAAAGAAACAAAAAAAAAAAGAAAGGAGGAAAAGGGGGGGATTTCTTAGTTCTGCATGCAATTCTTAGAATTAGACAGTAGTTGAATTGACACTTTATCCTTCCAAAAAAAAATCGTCTTCTTCCTCTATCTAATACTATAGCCCAAACGCATGCTGCCAAAACACTAATAGTAGTAGAAAAATTCCCGCGTGTTATTTACAAAATGTCACAGGAAGGGTTATAATAGATGAGTTGAAATAGTCAAACCCCCGAGGTGGGAATTAAGGAGGTCTTTTATGTATTTTATAACAATGTATTGTAAGAATAGAATGTGTCTTTCGTAATAAATAATGTCAAATTATTACTTAAAAAAAAAAAAAAAAAAAAAAAAAAAAAAAAAACTTAGAAACAAATTCTTTTACCCTCAAAAAAAAATAATTACACCTTCCAAATTTGCTCTGTATATCAAATTTTACTATTAATTTTATTATATATGGAAAATATTTAACAACCTTTTGTATGGCACTATTTTTGGGAGAGTGAGTCACTGCAATGCTGCCCGCGAAATGCCTGGCATTTCGAGGGAAGGAAGGCAGTAAGGCCTCGAGATACAAGAAAAGAGGTCGCATTTTAAACTTCGGCTCATTGAAAAGAACCGGAAAATTGTGTTTGATTGTAGGGACTTGTTATATTAACTTTCACCAATTTTATTAATGACTGGAATTAGCCTATGTGTGTTGAACAACAAATATGATTGCATTTTTATTGTTCTTACATTGATATCATTACCTACTATGTGATTTAATTAGTCCTAGAAATAAAAATAAAAAGTAATTACTCCTTCATTATCACTGTATCTAACTTCTCAAAGGGTTTGATGACATATATTATATATAATATATATAATATTATATATAATATATATATATATATATATATATATATATATATTATATATATATGATATATATATATATCTATATATATTATTTTTTATATTATTTTTGTATATATATATAATATTATATTATATATTTATTACTAATTCTATATTATTTTCAACTATATTATTTTTATTATACCAGATATTTATAGAAGGGACTTAAGTACTATATAGGCTATATATCATATTATATAGTGTATATATCTAGTATACTTATGTATGGTATATACGATATCATATATTAATTCTCAGATATATACGGTACTATATTACTGTGAATAATTTATATTATTATATTTTATATACTAATATATTCCATAAAATGTACTACTGATATATTTATTTCATGTATATAAATAATACTAATAGGTATAAAACGAGGATAACGATTTTACATGAAATCATATTTTAATATAATATATATTAATAATAAATAATATCAAACGATTGCTTCATGCTATCTCATGCTATATTAATAGAATTCTTTCATCGTCATATGGCTTTCATGTATACATGAGACTTATCTTCTGACTGCAATAACCTTTTTCTAAATATAAAAATAACAAAAAAATAGGTCAATTTCAATAGCATTTTATAATAAAACTCAAATAGCCAATCA
>JABUQX010060688.1:12500-16003 GCA_015478945.1 Trachelipus rathkii
TATATATAATATATATAATATATACTATATATTTATATTATATTATATTACTATATATATAGATAATATATATATATATATTATATATAATAACTATAATATATATATATTACTAGTATATATATATATATATATATTTATTTATATATATAAATATATTTATATACTATATTTCATGGTGCAGAATTGAAATGAAATTGAAAGAAAGATGAAGGGATTTTAAAAGAAGTTTGATGAGATGAACCTTATTTGTATTCAGAAAAGATTGACCATAGGGCTGTGGAGGGTGAAAGAGTGTTAAGTAGTTTTAGAGAATTGTGCAATATGTGAAATTTATCTAGAAAATCTAGAAAGGTAAAAATTAATTTATTTGGTTGTGTATATTTTCCAACTCTTTTGTATGGACTTAAAACTTGGACATTAAATTTAGAGTTGAAAAGAAGAATTTGGTTTTGGAAATAAAAAGCTTAAAAAATATCTGTTGGGTGGAGAGAAATGACAGGTTCAGAAACGCAAAAATAAAATGATATATGCTACTAGGAGAGAAGTCTGGTAGAAAGAGCGAATAAAAGAATACT
Organism: Trachelipus rathkii; assembly: GCA_015478945.1. Classification (NCBI taxonomy): domain Eukaryota; kingdom Metazoa; phylum Arthropoda; class Malacostraca; order Isopoda; family Trachelipodidae; genus Trachelipus; species Trachelipus rathkii. The sequence continues at coordinate 13,079 of JABUQX010060688.1, forward strand.
GAGTTGGTATGGACACCTTAGCCTTACATGAATGAATGATGTGAGACTGGCTAAGGAGACCGTCTGAGGTCATAGGTAATAAAAGAAGGGACAAGCCCAAATAGAGATGGTTTGATTGAGCCAAAGAAGTTGTTATTAGAAGTAGGACGAAGTTTTAACTAAGGAATAGAGTTACTCGGAACAGTAGTGCTTGGATCATTCCTTTAAAGGTTTTAGATATCTGAGCAACCCAAAAGATCCTAAATATTTGAGCTTTTGGGATCTGAAACTGACACCCACCTCCCCGCAGTTATGTAGGAGACGGTGATGAGTATATATATATATAATATAGTACTATACTACTATTATTAAACTATAGTATATATAATATATAATATATTACTATATATCATTATATTATACTATATTATATATATATTATACTATCATATCTATATATAATTGCTTCGATTATACTATATATATATATATTATATATATATATACGTATATATATTATATACTATATTATATATATATATATATATATATTATATTCTAATATTAAATATATACTTATTATATATATATATACTATATAATACTATAAACCGCCAGAAAATACTAATATACCTATATATATATATATATATATACTATATATATATATAATATAATATATATAGTATAATATATATATACTATAACTCATATTATATATATAATACTATATATACTATATGATAATATATATATATATATATATATATATATATATATATGAGTGTGTAAATAGTATAAGAGAAGTTTGTAATTACCAACGAGCTTGGTAATTTTCTCGTTATCCTTTCATTAAAAGTTGTGAAAGTTAAGATTCGTGATTGTGGGCCTAATTTAATCATTTACATGTGAAGGTGAAGTTCATTTGAAAGGTTAGAAGGAAGGGAGGGACAAAGGAGGGACGGATGGAGGAAGGGAGCGAGGGAAGGTCATGATTTACATCCTTTTAAATGCTAAACTAAACAGAGGAAGGATTTTCGTTAGGATAAGAAGGAGGCTAATTACTACTCGTAATTGAATTTGGGATTTATTTTGTTTATTTGGATTTTTTTTTCCTTTTTTGTTTCGTAATGTCTTATTTTTGTGTTTAGATTTAAATATTTATAATATTATTAAATTTTTTTTTACATTGTTCACGTTGATGTAAAACATTGTTGACGTCAGATTATATTCCTTTGTGTATAATGGATTAGACAGATATTATGCTAACCTTGTTAAATTTATCGTATGTTAATGTAAAATAACGCTTGGATATGGTTAGAGATATCATGAAAAGGTGTGAAGGGTTCGTTTTTGTCGATCAGTGTTAGTTAACTGTTACAGTGTGATAGTGGGGCCCCTTTGTAATGGTAATGAAGTTTTATTCGTGCCTCTAAGTGATGTATGTTTTGAATGGAGGCGAGGGGTGTGTTTGTGCTTATTATATGAAAACTTGTTAGTTAGCATATATTCCGTGGTCAGTATGATAATTAGGTAATTAAATATATGGTGAATCAGAAATTTACTTTCTAATAGAGAATTTTGTTAAATTGTGAATTACCAATTTGTCTAGAGATATGCCTCGAAAAGTGTAATAGTATACGTTATGCCTGGTTACGTACTGTTAAGATGGATATGTTTAATGAGCTTGTTTCGAGCGCAAAGTGTTATATTTGTGCGTTATTGTACATTATATCCTTAGCTTTGGTAAGAAGTTAGCTTGATTGTGAAAAACATTGTTACGTAGGTAATATTCGTTTGGCTTGGTAACATATAGAGACTTATTTTGTACTATGGGTGTTGGTTGTGTTTGTTGTTGTGTTTGTTGTTGGTTGTTGTGGTTGTGTGTTGGTGTTGTGATTGTTGTTGGCTGTTGTGTGTGTTTTAAGAGAATAAAATCCCTTTTGACTGATATGGTCTCGCACTGTACCGCTGTTTCTTTTTACTTTTCTTCTGATTGGTTGAAAAAAGATTCATACTAGGGTTTGGTTTTATTTACGGGAATTCGGTCAGTGGACATTTTTCGTTGTTCTGGGGGTACATCCCTTTTCGATCTCTAGGTTTGATGTATCAATATTCACGGTGGATTCGTGGTATTCGACGATGTGTCTTTTATATTTAATGTAACGAAGGCGATCTGTCACAATGGCTCCATATCTCCGTGTCAGAGGGTCACAACTATAGTAGTATGCGTCCTTTTATGCTAATGGTTATAGCATAAATCATTTTTCATGTTTAGAGTTGTTTTTTTCTGAAGGGGGGAAGGAGTCTAAAAAGAGATAAGCCTAAAAACTTTACTTTGTTCGTCTTAACTCGTTAGGTATTATTAGTAAGGTAAGGTTATGGGAAACTTTTTGTTAAATATTAACTTAATATGTTGGAGTTTATGATTTGAAAAGTAAGATTAGGGATACGGTTTGCATACCTGTTTAGTTGGCTTTACAGTGTTAAGTGTGGAAGATTATGGAGATTGTGGTAGGTTAGGGTGGCATTATTCTTAGTTTCAGTACGCTATGCTCAGTTTAAAGTGATGTGATTTTGTGATGTATTTCGTGATAGTTATTCAACAATGTTGTGAAAATTTAGTTAATATTACATGTTAGTGTAAAATTCCATGTTTATTGTAGAGATATGCTGAAAGTAAGATAAGGTTTACGTCTTGTATGCTATTAGTTACATTTACTTGTGTTTAAGTGTGGAACTTTGTTAGGTGACCTTGGCTTATTGCTTGGCTTAAGATGTGTTGGCTGCTTGGTAATATATTCTTAGTTAGGTGACGGATCTGTTAGCTTTATAATGCGAACTTTGTTAGTATTGAGTTATAACTCAATTGGTATATGAGAATTAACATGGTGTTGATAATTCTTTGTTAAATATTAAAACAGTCTAAGTAAAATAACAGCGAAG
>JABUQX010060689.1:0-27500 GCA_015478945.1 Trachelipus rathkii
AGAGGATTATATATAGGCAGAGTATATATATATATATAGGCAATTTAGCTATATAAGTATCTAGTCTGAATATATATATAGTATAAGTACGTTTCCGGCGTGGACACGCTCGACGAGAATACTGAATGTAATAATCAAAAAAGTGAATTAAGATTTTAGAGTCAAGAGAAAAAATCACAAAAACTAAAAAGATCATAAGAACAAGATGCCCCACCCTGTATAATAATTACTATTAATTAAAATCTCTATGCATATAATATATATAATTTAAGCATATTTTTATTTAATTATATGAATGTATATTCCTAAATGTGAGCGATAAGATTTAACATATATAAGTTTATATATATATATATAGTAGTAATATAACATATTATATGGTGATTAGAACTTAGGCAGTGGTATAATTATAATAATTTGTGTCGGCTTTCTTTATTACGTATATACACAAATGATATTTATTATATTGAATTATGAAGGGTATTTTTTAATATTTATATTGAAATATATATAGTTATATAATATATAATAATAGATAGGTATTGAGTATTATTATATATATATATTTATATATTGTTATTATAGCATAATAGTTCCTAATTATTATATAATAGTAATATTCACCCTATTAAATAGTGGAATAATGACATTTTATTATAGTGATATAATGGTATTAGTTATAAATGATATTATTATATTGTTTGAATATAAGGTATAGTTGATCAATATATTAAAGTTAAATATTATTTTTAATTATTATTAGTATTATATATAATATAATATTATATATATAATAATAACAATTATTTAGGCGGTGAGTATAATTAATGGTTGTCAGGTCATGTATACAAATTAGTATAAAATGTATGGGTGTTTTCGTATATACAAATAAACATAGTATGTTATTGATAGTATGATTATGTTGTAGGATGAAGTCACATATATATATATATAGATATTAGATATATAAATAATTAATATTTTATCTCACTTACTTATATATATATATTATGTTTACATACTAATTAAAATATTATAACAATATATATATGTATACAATAAAATTTAAAAAAAATACACCTATATAAAGGCAATATAAAAAATAAATAATACTAACATTTTATAATATTCATTTTGTCTTTGAATAGTTAAATAATGTGTACTGTGAAGTTTAAAATAAAATGATTAGGTATATATACATGTATTTATATTATAATGAGTTTATGATGTTGTAATAATATATTTTTCTTTAATGGAAGGGATATTACGTGACTATGAGGCAATTATAAATGAGGGAGTTAAATATTTAGATAATTTATATCTCAGGCGTGGAGGGATGTTTTTGGAGATTAAAGGAGAGAAAACGAGAAAATATTTTGTCATGTGATATTTTGATTATATAATTTGATTGTTTATTTTGATATTTTTTATGGATATTCTCTTTTCAGATTTCGGTAGACGATAAGCGTAATTAATTTAATTAGAGTGTTATAGTAGATATATAAAACTTTTGTGTAGTATATTAGCGCTTTAATATTATTATATTGAGAGAGAGAATACCTAACTTGACAGCTAACTTTGAATCACATTATGAGAATACGAGCCTCTAAAAAAGAGACGTATCGCTGATATATTAGTACCTGAAATATATATAGCCAAATAAATACCTATAGTATATCACCAATAGATCATATATATACCATATCCGTGGCAATTATGTAGTAGGATTTTATAACAATCACTGCTATTATTATACAATAACCAAAAGTGACGGCAATTATAATAATCTTTTAATATATATAATAAAATGAATAGGCTTATAGCAATCAGATTAGTAAATCTTAAAGAGCAAGCTGCATAAGGGCCTACCTAACTCTTGTCCTCTATGAAGATCCCAGGACCATATATTTAATGAATTTAAGCATGATAATTTATTAATAACACCCTGCATTGGACTTTCTCTCATATAGAGGAGTCCCAGTGAAGTTGTCACATGTATATAGATTTTAATATAAGAATTAGTTGCAATAATTTAAGAAGAAGTACGCAATGGGCCCTACATGCTAGACAGTGTCACCAGTTCAAACCCATAATAATTAAAATTAAAATAATAATATAGAGAAACGCTTGACATGAACCACTTCGAGAATGTGCAGTTTAAACACCATACTAAAGTGAAGACAAAATAAACTGTAATGAGGAAGCCGCATGGTAATAATTCGTAATAAACTCGTCCCATCATATCCATAAAATATATATAAATTAATATAATTAAGAGGAAATTACCCCTCGTTGCGTAATCAATTTCATATAACGATAACCCTAGCAAGGACCCATAATAAAATCAAACTCATAATTGTTTTATATATATTTGTATATACTTATGTTTTCCTAAACTGGACGCTGTCCGCCTTCAGTTACCAAAGATGAACCATAAATAATAAATATATATTAATGAGAGAAATTAGCTATATAAAGAAGTTGCGATTGAGACCTCCAAATGTTGTTCTCTCTCATATAACTCTTAATAAAGATAAAGGAACATACTTGAATTTCTTAAGCCGCATGGTCCTTTCTAGACTTTCCCCAGTCAACCATAAAAAATAATAATAAATTCAAGTGTCGCATTGAGGCCTTATCTAGACTGTCCTAGTAACCATAATAAATATAAATAAACAAAATATTATTAGAAGCAGTACATGGAGCCTATTCTAGACTGTTTCCAATCAACTCACATAATTAATTACTAATTAAAAAATAATTAAAGCAAGCCACATTACATTAAATCCCTCTAAAATGTTACCAGTCCCAACTCAAAATAAAGTAACACATAATACTTAAGAACCGCATGGTCCTTTTTAGACTTTCCCGTAACAATAATAAAATTAAATAAATTTGAGAAAGCCGCATTGTCCCTCTAGAATGTCTCAGTTAATATAACAAAAATTTAGAAGATATTAAGATATAAATTTTAATAAAATTAATGTAATTTATGAAATAGTATTTTAAATAAATTAAAGAAGTCACATGGGCCCTATATATGCAACATGAAACAAAAACCAACAAAAAATAAATAAATAAGAATAATAATCTAGAGACTTGCATGGGACTGCTAATCTAGACTGTCCAGTCAACCATTAAATTAATATATATAAGCAATAAATTATTCATAATTATTATTATTATGGGTTGATTGGACATAGTCAAGATAGTGACCATGCGCTTCTGAAATTATTAATTGCTTATTATTATTAATTTATTATGGATTGACTGGTACATTCAAGAGGGGCTAATGCGACATTTTAATTTATTATTCTTATTATAATTATGACCGTTTTCGTTTTTGTACAGTGAGTATAAGGTAGCCATTGGCTTCTTAATTAAAATGCTATTTCATTACAATTACTAACTTATCTGATTATCTCAACTAAATTGTTATTTCCTGAATTCTAGATATACTTTTTGGGGTTAGTAGGGTGCTCAAACACTGGGCACGACGCATTACAAAGATGGGCCCTAATATATGTTCGGAGAGCTTCTCAATTATGAGAGATTGTTTCTATATTGAATGTACGAGCTGGGACAGTCTAAAAAGGAGACCATGCGGCGTCTTAGTATTATTTTGGTATTTGACGCAAACCAAAGTCTGCCGAAGCATATTCTTATGAAGGGAGTTCATATGTAGGCTTTCGTATTATTATTTTAATTATTTAATAATAATCAATCTTTTCGTGTAGACTGGGGCAGGGTCTTAGACCAGGATTAATCCATAATGAAGCAGCTATCTATCTTAAAATGTATCTTATTGCTTATTTATTACTTTATTTGTGTTTAGTAGTGAGAGATATTCATAGGATGGTGAGTGGCTCGAGTGTGCTTCTTAATTTATTAATTTATTATATGAGTGTTGAATTGTGCTAAAGTCGATAAAAAGCATTTTATACCCTAATAAGATGATTTATATGCTTTATTCTTATTTATATGTTGAGTTTGGAAGAACTGAATTCGTATAGAGAGGTCAATGCACACTTTCCTAACTAAAATATATATTGAGCTGAATAATATAAGACACGGCTAAGACTGATTCATACAGACATAGATAGAATAATAGTCCCACATGTCATAATCACTCAATAATAAATACACGAGTAAAATACACAGAGAACGCTGAATATGATCCTTTTAAGACATGAACCCAGTCAACCAAAAAAATTACATATAATGATGTATCAAGAAGCCACATTTCATGAGCTCCCTCTTAGGAATGTCCCACGTCGCAACATGCACATTTAAATAATCAAAAGAGAAATAAAAGTTACTAAAGAAGTAGTATAAGAAGTCAGCATAAGCCAGATATCTATGCACGTGTTCATGAGTTCATATCCACAAAAAAAATAAAAAATTACTTAATTAATATTATAGAATAAATAAGTGTAAGGTCGGCTGCGTAAATCTTGGCTCCTTCTCCGAAGCGGATTTCAAAATTCAGCTTTTAACATAAGAAATAATATAATTGATGAAAAGGTAAGTCAAGAGCATGAGACCCTTTTTTAGACTGATCCCAGAACAACTAAAATTAATATTAAGCAAATAACGAAAACGTAGGAAATTACTCCACTCTAGTATAAGTCCGCAGTCACTCATAATAATAATAAATGATAAAATAGAAATTTAGGGATTTTTATATTACGTGGTTCCTCGATATAAGATCTTTCTACACCACAATTCAACCTTAATGGATCGCGCGAAATAAAATTAATATTAAAGAAAGTAGAGCATGGACCCCTCTAGAATGTCCCAGTCAATATAATATTAACAAATAAAAAATATTACACACTAGATAAGCTCGAGCATGGGCATATTTTTGTCTGAGTTCCCAGTCACCAATTAATAAATAATATAATAGAATAATCTATAATAATCACTAGCACTTAATTATAATTTATGGGTTGTCGTAGAAGGATCAACCTACGAATCGTACTACATGGCGCGCAACATGCGAAATATTAACTTTCTTATTTATCAAGAATTGTTTAGGTGTGGAGGTATATGAGACGGAGACAGATGTCTTAGTAGGTTATGCACATGGGACGATCATATGGAATATATTAATGAGACCTATTCATTTTAATTATATGTATTTATATATTGAAACAGTTGATCTCATACTTAATTCTGAAAGTGTTTTATGCGATTGATCCTGTGACAGTTCATAAAAGAAAGAAGGGGAGCAATGACGTTCATCAATTATTTAATACTAATTGGGTTCTTAATGAGGAAAATGTCTGATAAAGGACGCAGGTGCGGCCTTCTTGAATCGTTTACTCATCGTTTAATTCATGATAGATTGGAGGTTGACTGGGACATTTTAGATGGATTAATGTAATGAGTTATAGTTAGTTTGAGCTTTCTTATTATTATTTTATTTAATTTATTAATTATCATTGGTTATTATTATTGGGACGTCTAGATAGGCCCATGCTGCTTTATTAAGTATATAACTTTTATTTATTATTTATTATGGTTGACTGGGAATATTTAAGGGGCCAATGCGGCTTCACTTATTATTAATTTTTTTTGTTGATTCTATAGAAAAGTATAAAAAGGACCATGCTGCTTATTTAAGTATTATTATTATTTATTTATGAAGTTGACTGAGGGACATTTATTAATTTTACCTTTCGGCTTTTAATATTATTTTTAATTATTAATTATTTATTTAGGTACTCATGTGTTCGGTATTCATATAGGCCCCTACGTCCTTCTAAGTATTATTCTATTTATTATCTTATTAATGGTTGACTGGTAGCAATTAAGTGGTCAATGTATCGGATAGCTTTTTAATAAATAATTTCTATTGGTTTGAATCTGTGAGACTCAAGTCTAAATATTACCATAGCGGCTATCTTAAGTATTGTTCCTTATATATTGAATGGGTTAACTAGGAATTCTAAGTAAGGGGTTCATTGCAGCTTTCTTTAATTATTATTTCCTAAATTATTAATATATAGGAGTAACCAATTTTCTAGATAGGCCCATGGAGCTTCTGAATTATTATTCTTATTTTTAATTTATAATGGATTGACTGGGACTTCTAGAGGGTGCAGATGCGGCTTTTTATTAATTATTAATTCTTATTTCTTAATTATTGTTGGTTGACTGGAACAGTTTAGGTAGGGACCATGCGGCTTTTTAATTATAATTATATTCAATAAGGTGGATTTCATTAATTACATGAATTTAATATATATATTAAATATATATTATTCTTAACTTCTTTATTAATATATATAAATAATATATATATATATATATATTATTATATTATATATTATTATATATATATATATATATATATATTATAATATAATATATATATATATATATATTATATATATAATATATATATAGTCTTCGACATTAAAATAATAGATATTGTATGGATATTATATTTATGAATATATTATTATATTGTTATAATTTATACTAGATATTAATTAATAATAGGCAATTATTATAAGAAGATTATTTGCTCGCAATCTCGTACAGACGAATCTGAAATATAACTTCTATAATCAAAAAAATCACAAAAACATTCAAAAATCATCGATCCAACTCTCTCTATACGGATCATAGACTAGTTTAGTGTATATAATTTATAAAATAAGTTAAAAATATTAATATATATATATATATAATTTATACTTATTATATATATAATATATTATATATATATATATATATATAGATTTTATTATATTCTATATTTTTTATATATTAATTAATATATATATATACATATTATGATAGTATAATTATATATATATATATAATATAATCTATAATATACAGCTTAAGTCATATCCAGGGTTTGGGGAATTATTTTTGTTATTTCTATTATTCAAAAGTATTATTAAATGGATATTATTTTTGATCTTCTTGAATTTTATTTTTATTTTTTTTATTTTATTTCTAAGATTCGTGAGTCACGCGAAATATATATATATATATATATATATATATATATATATATTAATATAATAATATTATATTATATATTATATATATTATATATATATATATATTATATTAAATTATATATATTATATTTAATATATCATATATATATATTGTAATATATTATATTTATTCTATAATATATATATATAATATATATTATAATTATATAATAATTATATATATATATATTAATAAGAATTAAGAATATATATTTTAAATAATATATTAATGTATATTAATGAATTAAGTTATATATAATAAAAAGCTGAGCAAATGGGCCTTATCCTAAACTGTCCCAGTCAGCCAATAATAAAAGAGATTTAAGATGTAATTAAAAAGCCGCATAGGCCCCTCTAGATGTCCCCAGTCAATCCATTATAATTAATAAATTATATAGAAATAATAAATATCAGAAGCCGCAATGGGCCTATCTAGACTGTCCCCCCATGTTCACCCATAATAATTAATAATTAGAATAATAATTAGGAACTGCAAATGAACCACTTAACTATGATGTCCCAGTTAACCCTATAAATATAAGAACAATCTTAAAGAAGCCAGCAAGGTATATAATGACTGATCCCAGTCAACCATAAAATTATTATTAAGAAGCCGCATTAGGCTCTTTAGATTATCTAGAATATCCCAGTCAACCATAATACATAATACTAATAAGAATATAATACTTAAAGAAGACTTATTGGAGCTGTCTGGGACTGTCCCAGTCAACCAATAATAATTAATAATTAAAAATGAAATTAATAAAGAAATGCCGCATTGGAAACCTCTAGAATCGTCCCAGTCAACTCTTAATAAATAAGGAATAGATACTTAGGAAAACAGCATGTGTGTGAGAGCTGTTCCCAGTTCACAACCAAAAAATAAAAATAATAATTAAGAAAGCCGCATTTGGCCCCTCTAGAATGTACCAGTCGAACGCCAAATAATATATATAAATTAAAAATTATATTACTTAAGAAGTACAGCATGGCCTATCTAGATACTGTTTCCAATCAACCAAATAATATTAATAATTAAAATAATAATTACAGCGCACTTACTAATTAATTCCTTCTAAATGTCCGCGTCAAGCTCAAATAATAACAATAATACTCAGTTAAAAAATCCGCATGGTCCTTTTTAGTCTTTCCGCAGTAAATCAATCCAATAAGATATTATATTATGAGGAAGTATGTGCAAATAACCGCATAGTTGTCCACAATCTTTAAGTATATTAGCTCCTATGTTCTAACTCAAAATTTTTGAACTATTAATAAACTCTATATTGAAATTGAATTCATTGGTAATTGTCAAATTATGATAGATATTACAGATTATTTAAAAATTCATAATAAGGGGACCTAGACGTGTCCCGTAGCAAAACATACACAAATAAATAAAATAAGAATAAATATAAATTTAAGGAGCAGCATGGGCCTATCTAGACTGTCCAGTCAAGCTCATTAAATATAATAACATTATCAAGTAACACTTTATTCACTTAATGCTATGAGTTATATTTATTGGGTTGAATTGACAGTCTATAGATATAGACTTCATGCGCTTCTCCTGAATTAAATATCTTTATGTTTTATAAATTTAGTTATGGTATTACTGGTACCTCATCTAGAGGCGAGAGGAGAATACGAAAATGCTGAGTATTTATAATATACTCACTATCTTCTCATTATTCTTAATTATGTTTGGTTGACTGGGACTAACGTGATGTAGGGTCATAACATTCTTCTCACTAGGCTTCTTAATATATTATTATGTCTATTCTTAATTTCAAATATATTATTATATATAAGTCTAATTCCTTAATTTTTATGGTGTTACACTCTCAGGAGAGCGACCATTTTCTAGCGTGGGGACTAAATGCGGCTTTCTCAATTATTATTTTCTTATCGGTCACGATTCCTCGAGAACCAAGTGCACTATGTGGGAGATAAGGGTGCGTGAACCAATGTGAGGCGCTTAGTGATATATTATATTTATTATATAGGATATAGAGTTGACTGGGACGTTTTAATTGTGTGGCGATCCATTTTGATAATTTATATGTTATGTAGATTATTAATAAGATGGATATTATTTTTCTAAAGTAAATTAGTCTAGACTCTGAGCTCCCACTCCATCCGTATGAGGCTTTCTTAAGTATTCTTCTTATTTATTATTTATTATGTGTTTACTGGATATTCTAGAGGGACCAATGCCTGCTTCTCGAATTATTAATTTTCTATGAGCTGTGACGTGGGAGAAGGCTCTATCGTAAAGGGTAGCCAGACAAAATAAGGTAGTCCGCTCTATCTTCGATAGCTACTCTCATATGTAAGATTATCGTGGTTGGACTGAGGAAGTTCTAGAAGAGCACGTCCACTGCAAGCTCCTAATTATTATTTGCTGTATATAATAATTAAAGGAAGAGCTGCATTCAACCCTCTCTAGCTGTCCGCAATCACCCATAATAAATAAGAATTAATACAAAGATACCGAGATTGGGCTTCTGTGGTTTAGATCACTGTACAGCTACAACCCTAATATATAGAGTTCAAGTACATTAGAGGCACATGCGAGACCATCTAAGAATGACCAGTCAACCCATATAATAAACCACAGCAATACTATCTCCTTTAAGCAGCACCAATAGAGCCCTCACTCTAGACTGCTCCACCATGTTCAACAACTATACCATTATATATATATATAACGATCATCAACTTATAATTATTTATTATATTCTAGAGCCTACAACCTCTCCACTAGAGAGCTATACCATCCTTACATTATTCTGCCCAGTCAAACTCACTATTAATATACTACATGAATATTACTATATTTAAGGAACATGCAGCATGGACCTTTTTTTACATCCTGCGAGTTCCTTCATCTCTTGGTACACCCAATACAAGAATTAATAATTAAGAAGCGCATTGGCCCCTCTAGAATGTCCCAGTCAACTCATAATAATATAAGATGATAAATACAAGAATAATACTTCAAGAAGCAGCGCAGACCTACTAGATTGTTCCAGTGAACCAATAATAATTATAACTATTAAACAATAATATTTAAGAGCCGCATGGGCCTATCTATGAATAATACTTGAGAAGGCCGCATGGTCCTTTTTAGCGACTGTCCTAAAACCCAATAAATTACTCATAAAGACTCAATATTTGCACTCCCTGACTTGAATGCTCCAATTAAGTCCCACCAATAATACACCATTTTCATAACAGATGAGAATTTGTCGCGTAAGAAGCAGCATAAGGCTATCTAGATTTAATACCTCAACACAATTAAATTATTATAGATTTCATCTGCTTTTGTGTAATTAATGATGTGAATCAAGATTCTCTCGCCATACATTTTCAAGTCAACTCAATACTAAAACTATAGCACCTATATCAAGGACGAAGCCTGCATTGGACATTTTTAGACTTATCTCTCAGTCTAATGTCGAGAATATTAATTATCTTATACTACTTCACAAGTAAGCCGCGCAATCGGGCCTAGAAGTGTTTCCCCGTCTCAAACTCACGATATAGTATAATATTCACAATAATAAATATAGAATAACGAAACTTAGATAAGTCCGCCATGGGCTAACTATCTCAGCTATGTTCAGTTCAAATACCATATAATTAATTTCATATTCTAATAAATATATTCTACAAGAGAGTAGTTCAGCCCGAAATCTCGAGCCACCACCTTAACCTAAACATGTCCGAGTCAATCATCATAATAACAAACATAAGTAATATACTTTGAGAGGCCGCAAATGGTCCTTTTTAGACTGTCGCAGTCAACCAATAAAAAATTTTATATAATTAATGAGAGCCGAGTCACATCCGGCTCACGCGCTCTAGAAATTTTTGGTACCTAATGTGACTAATTAAAATAACTTTATAATACTATATTCTCATATGAAGGCCGCAACAGGCCGTATCTTTAGACAATCTTAACGCCCTACTACTTATCCCTCCAAGCACTAGTCAAGAATATACCAATCGCTCCTCACGATCTTGCTCCTTTACTAACGTTGCCCCGCTCCCTTGCGCTATCCACAACATCCACGTTGTCTCTTCTCTTTTATATTATATAGCGCGAGGTGCTTAAATCTTCGTAGAGACATTTCAAATCACAGGCTAATACATATCTATTTACTTACGACATTATACTAAACCTTTCAAACACTCCATATTCCAACCTATAGTCCTACATTCAGTCCTGACTCTTGCACTAAAATTCTTTCCTATTTATCACCCGCCATAAGGCTCTAGCTCAGGGTTCAGAATCATCACTAGAGCAAAGCGAAACAGCAGCACTACACACAGATCGATCAATACTCACAAATTAAGACTAATACCCGGCGTTACAATGTCAACTATAGTGTGATTGTGTCGAGAAAATTAAACACAAATTATATACCCTACTTCATTAATTACCTATATACAGATTATTTTAAATTTTAATTATCTTAATATTCTATTGAAGCTTATTACTCAATATATTACTTTTAACACACTTGAAGATAATTAACTATATGCTAAATAATTTTTCGTTTAAAATGAAAAACTAGATGTTATCAAAATTGATGATTTTAATATAGGTGGTGTTCCTAATCAAGATAAGAAAGTGCTTTTTTCAAAATGGATTTTTCTTCGTGCCCTAACTAATATATATATTATAAACAGCTCTAATATACTAATATATATATACAAACTATTTTTCATTCAGCATCCAGTAAGAGACCTATACTACATATTTATACCAAAACTACAATAATATATACTAACTAATATAACTATTTTATGTTCTACAAAGCTTTCTATAATTCATAAAATCTAGCCCGTCAGTATACACTACCTGATTTGTCAAATATAGTTCTAACAATATAAAACATGAATATACATATTTATATATCTCATCTATATAACATCATTACAATAAGAGCACGTGAATGCTTCATCAGTATTGTTACAATTTTGTCAGATTTGGGTCATATAATCCAACTATTTCCATTACATTACCATCTATTTAAATATGACAATATACTCATTTTTATTTGTATATATATATATCTATAGCAAGACAAATCAGTATATATATATATATATATTATCCTATATATAATATATATATATATATATATATATAATATATTATCTCCTCACTAATTAACTACGAGCTTATATATATATATACACTCTATTAATAACCAAAATAATCCTATATAGACAATATCTTACGCTTACAATATAACCAATAAAACTATCAATATTATTCTACCTTATATTAATTTATACTTATCATAGCTTTTCTACCTCTCACCTCTACAGCTATCTATTAATATAGATGGAAAGCAATTAAGTCAAACCGATCGTGCTCTCTACTCCAGTCACTTACAAAATAACTATTAATACCCTCCACAATACTCTTATTGTTACATACATTATATTTAACACAAATATTCACTTCACTATATACATATAAAATCATCTGCCTTATCATTATTTTGATTATTATTCTAAAAATTATATATTTATTTAATTAATAATATATATATACTATATATATATATACTATATATATCCATTCAATACCTACTATAGCTAGATATTATATTTAGCCACTAGCCAAGGTTTCGCGATTTTCTTAGGAAAATCTATACCTATATTATTACTAATATTTCATACTAATTATTTATATAAAATAATCTATATATTATATACCTTCTATAATACTAAATACCTAATATATCAGGAGAACCTGTTAGTATTAATTTTAATACTGAACTCACGTCAGTTTTGGATTCTTTTTTTTGGTCCTAATTCTCATATATTAAGTATATTGCTAGGGAGCAAAAAACATTTGAAGGTCTGATTCCTTTAACAGTTCAATTCGGTAATGGGAGGATGACAAACCATGATTATCATGATAATGAGTACTAGGCACCAGTTACCGTTACCTGATTCCGACTAACGTATCATGTGTATTAAAATTTTTTTTTTTTTTTCTAACCGTAAAGGTATATCTCAATCCTTAGATTGGTAGACACGCATAAACGATTGGCTAGGAGTCGGTGTGTCTTCTCTGAGATACCGGGGAGACGACAGGGTAGGACTATTCTATCCCCCCTCCCGGGGAGGGGGCTGTATGGCCCTCCGCTCTCTATTCGGTATTTGAGGTGTCGCGGAAGGGATATCCTACCATCTCGACCACCTATCAACCCTAACCGGAGGGTATCAGATGAAAATGCGTCCCTTATCGTTTCATGGTCCCCGTCGCTCAGGCCCCCTTAATTTTTTTTATTTATTTAATGTTTTATTATCTATTTACCTATTTTCTACGTTTAGATTGCAGTATTGTAATAAAAGCTATATATTTGTTTGTTAATGAGGATGAAGCTTTAAATTTGAGTTTTTCTGTAAGTGTCCGACGTTTTGAGATATTTTCATTTTATATTTCCTAAGACGTGTATTTGATATAAAATAGAGTTGATTTTTAAATAATATTTTAAAATATTTTCGCTCAAACATTGATGATGTACAAGTTATTGACGAATAATATTCATTGTTAGTTTTATCCATACTAGCAATATGTTTAAAATAAAAAAAAAAAAAATCAACTGAAGAGGTACTTAAAACCTAACAGGGCCTATATATATATATATATATAATATATATATATATGATATATATATATATATATAATAATATATATAGATCATTTAATATATAATATTATATATCAATAAAAAGCATTATCAATATATTATATTTATCACTCAGTATACATAATGAAATATAATCACAATTATAATTTATATATGGTTACTAAATACGTTATAGTATGATATAATAATAGGTGACGAACGTCCTATGAGTCGACATGGCAAGTAGTCGCAATATGGATGAGTTCGAATCATTATCTAATAGTTATTACGTATATAGTATATATACTATAATTCATCATAGAGTAGTAGTATAAATTACCTAGATGAAAGTATTATCTACACCCTCTATCTTTGAGAATATTAATTTAGAAGTGTTGACTCCGTTAATATTAGGTTGAGGTGAACTATTTGACGCGTTACGATGGTATTGGGTGTATATTGCTGTTTTAGGAGTTAGATATTAATAAGATTAGAAGCTATTAAGAGAATTAGTTTTTAAGTATCAAGGTGCGCTGTCTATGTTATATTTAGCGCATTGTCTTCTGTGTGCAGACAAACTAAATGTGTGTAACTATAGTATTCTATACCCGTTGAAAGGCGTTCCAAAATATTAAAATATCAACAATATGACAAGCATTAAATCTTTGAC
The DNA here is from genome assembly GCA_015478945.1 of Trachelipus rathkii. Lineage (NCBI taxonomy): Eukaryota > Metazoa > Arthropoda > Malacostraca > Isopoda > Trachelipodidae > Trachelipus > Trachelipus rathkii. The sequence continues at coordinate 14,349 of JABUQX010060689.1, forward strand.
CTATGCATAAATTTAAAGTTTTGGCAGACACTAACAAATTTCTAAACTCAAGTCCTTCCTGGCGTATATATATTATATACTACTAATAATATATTATTTACTTTCTAACACTACGATCTACTAATATATTATATAAACTACTATAGTATGATATATCTATATATATATTGATGGATATATATTATATAATATTCTTTATTTTTTTTTCATTACCGCTTATACATACTAATAATATATATATATATATATATATATATAATATAATATAATCTAATTTTATCTTAACAATACTATATAGATTATCCCGGATAAATAACTATCATACTTACTAAGTATCATCATATATGTTAAGTAAATAAATAGTTGAAAACTTTAATGGTCATTACCTATATATTTAAGAACATATAATTACTATGTATATAATTAATATATATATACATATAAATATATTTATATATATATATTTGGAAGATTTCTGAAATAATGCTCTTTATAAGTTTCGGTATGGATACGGCTAACATCGCTTAGCAAGGAGGGAGGTGGGCCCATGCGTCTAAGACCATGAGGGTTGTGAGCGTAGGGAGAAATGTGAGCTATTCTCTATCTAACATGCAATTGTTTCGAGTTGGTTTTGCGCACCATCTCAGTTACGTTAATGAGTACAATCAATTGTGAGTAAGTGTCTTTTCGTCTAGCAAACAAACAAGATGGGAATACATAGCAATACTTTTTCGGCCAGGCAGATGCCTTGCGAAATAGGCGTCGAGGTACCTGCCCATGAGTAGGCCTGGCCAGCCATGCGGACTCTTACGGCGTTAGGTTCTTGGTTTCCCAAGGACCCTTTCTCGAAGTGGTCCCAGCTGACAGGACGAAAGAAGTCCTTGAATACTATGGAAGGATGTAGGTCCATCAGATTTAATTCACTCTTTATATTATATAATAGATTTAGATTATAGTGGGCGAATTTGTAGAGGCGCTAAAGATTCGTACCAGTCTTTAAGAGTTTTACCTATCCATTATAACTTATTACAATATAATACTCTAATATATTATATATATATATATATATATATGTAATATATATATATATATATATTATATATATATATATTATATTTTATAATAATATATGATATAATATATAGATATTTTTTTTTTTTAATAGTTTATTTTAGCGTAATCTAAAAAAAAAAATCGATTATTTTTTTTTTTTTAAACTAATCGATTGTTTTTGAAAGCTGGTAGTGAAGCCAACCCGTCAACGTCGATGATTGGGCTACGTCCTACTTCTCATCCAACACTCGACTAGTCGGCACTACCCTACTCGAGGGACGCAGTGTAGGGGTTCATAGCACCCTGGCCCTGGGGTGTGGACTGGCCCGGCATAAAGCGCGTGGGTGGTCTGTGGGGTCCACAGAGGAAACCATTGATGGTGGTAGAATCGTTACACTTGAACCTGGGAAAAAATCTGCAAATTATAATTTCTGAAACATTCATCATAACACATCTTTGTCTAGGGCCCTAACAAATTGCTTCATCAGTTCTAGTTTGATGTGACGTGGTGGGAAAATAATTTTCCTCTTGTCCTTTCAACCAGTGGTTCGTTAATGATATTTGATGCACCTACAGCCATATTTTCCCTGGCAGGCCATACAACTTTTTCCCAGTGTGTCTTCTTTAGCGCTACTATCCCACAAGCACAAGCATATGACACAAGGGTACTTAATATATCCGCTTTGCTGCCCCAAAAGATGTTGACCATCTTCAAATCAACGGATATAGAGCACTGGTGTTCATTATATCTAGGCTTCCACTAGAATCATTCTTATATTTTCATATTCCTCTTTCAGTTTTGTTGAGTGACCTATTGGAATCGATGCATAACTATTGCCATTGTACAATAAACACACTTCAAAAATCTCTTTGAAACTATCCATAAACAATCGCCAAATCTTCTGGTCGGTATTTAGGTAACGCCGGCATTTGGAGTAGGCAGTCGCAGGGATGTTCCTCACCCGAGCATACTAGGGCTTCTTCCTTCAACAGTGAAATATGGAAAGATAGTACTACCTCTCTTGTCCAAAAAAAGTTTATTTTACTTCGGCCTTGAGACAGTTCTTTCACTTAGTTCTAAGATCGCTAAACTCAGAACTCTTGCTTGGAGACTTAACTCTCGTACTAAAATCATTGATCTCTTCCTGGAGAACGTGTTGGGCCTATGGTAGATAAGTAGCTTTCTTCATATTCACTACCACTATCTGCGCGTGTGCACACCAAATCCTGGATATCTTCTTCATCAGACAATGCTAGGTCTGGGAGTGTAGTGAACATTGGGATGGGGACATCGTCGGAGTGTGGTACAGGTCGCCTTGCTGATGCCAAATCCGGATACTCAAATTTCACGTTTCTTGTAACGATTGAAACCTTTCACATTAACCAAACAAAAATAACAGTCACTGGGTGATTCTTTGGGCTCCCGCCATACCATAGGCCACAACCAAATTTTAAACCTTTTCTTTCGTCCATTTTTCCACTGACCTAGATTTTCGACACACGTTTTACAGACCATATGGGAGCCCAAGCCTTATCTTGGTCTCCGGGCGAGTTTTTCATCTCCCAATTCCAAAGTATGCCAGATATCCTTGCTTCACAAAGTTAGTAAATATTTCTTCTTTGGTTCTCCTGGCAATATTCACCACAGCTGTAGCAGAATACATTGGATTATTCAAACAGGCTTTTCGTGAAGTACTCATAGTGTTCTGAAAATAGAAAAAAAAACTATAATTATAAGGTAAGCCCCTTAAAAAAGAAATAAGAGATTACTGTAAAATATGCATTAAAAAAGCAATATTTATTATAATTTATATCTGGAACACCTGTATCTCAAGAAAATAGAGCCAATCTTGGAAAACTAATGTCATTTCTGAAATCAGGACACTCGAAATACTATAAATTCGATAAAATATCCTTGGTAGCAGGCAGCAAAAACAAAATTTTTTTTTGTTGGGCCACAGTGTTATCAATGAGACGATACGAATAGATAATAATATTAAAAATGAGCAAATATGAATTACCTTTAATTTTTTGATGGCGCAATGATACTTTTTATTTAATATTGATTCTGACATGAGACATTTTTGTGAGAGACCAAAAAAGTATCGAGTGATTTGGTTAAAGATGTTGGCATTTACTTAGCTAATTGTTAACAGTCATACTCTTATTAATGCATATATATAATTAGAATCGGTAGGCAACTCCCCACACCACCGGGTTCAGATAGTAATACATCACTGAGCGAGTCATAGTATATTGCACCTACAATACTCTCGTTCCCTCAAATTTATGATGCATCTATAACAGCGGTCAAAATATATGAAGCGAAAGTCAACAGAACATCTGCTTTTTGAAGCAACTTAATTGTAAGGTTCCTTCTTTATTTCATTTATAACAAAATAACACAGAATAGCAATACAATACAATCAGAATTGAAATTTATTAGTTTCAGCATTTCCTCCACCCTGAATAAAAAAGAAATCTTATTTTAACAACTATTTACATATCCCTAAACCCCTCTTATCAGGGTTTAATCTGTACTAACCTCGTAAGAAGATATTCCTCTTAATCCCCACCTATTTGAATATTCTGTTCATTATTTCTCCAACGTACCTATAAAAAATCAAAACCCACACACATTCACTATCACCTCTTCATTACTGTCAATGTTATCAGGTTCTTAGGTTTTCGGAGTGTTCCCTCCTCACTCTTCTATCCATTTCATTATTCACAAAATTACCATCCCTATTCATTATTTTATGAAGATTCTCCATACTCTTTTTCTTAAATTTCGTACTTCCTTCCAGAAGAACTTCTCATTCCCTTGTAAGTCCCCATTCATTCTTCCAAATTTCTCATTTACCTCTTTGGTTTTTTTTCCTACGTATGCAACTTTTAGTCTTCCATTTTTCCTCTTTATATATTTCCATACACCTTTCTTTCGGAATCTCATCATTGGATTTTAGCACATTCAATCAAGCCTCTTTTTACTTTTAACCGATTGTATCCTCTCTTCATTCTACCACTCACTATTGACATTCTTACTTCCTACTTTAGCGCACTTACATACTTCTCGAACTACTAACAAAAGCTTCCTTCATTTGCGTCCATATTTATTCTGTTTCATCTTGTTCACATTTAACTGGTTTATTTGCAAGTGCTCTCACATACAAATTTTCCTTATAACCTTGTGCACTCAAATTCTTACTCTTAGATCTCTCTACTTATTTCCTTATCTCTTTTTCTCTCTCCATGCATGGCCCTCCTGACTTAATCTTACATTAAACATTTTTAGTTGTCTATGGTAAGAAATGCAAGTGGTTAAATGTTGTAGTTTTATTACCTATGATCATTTTGCTATTTATTAATGTGTTTTATTGAATCTCCACCATTTTTTTTTTTGCAACAAATGTGTAGCAAAGGAAATTTTGTATAGTAGAAGAAATGTCATTTCAGTTAACTACTATGCAAGTAAAAAAACTAAAACGTTTACTATTTGAATCGGGGATTGATGATATTTAACACCTGGCAAAAGGCCTCTACGCTGTTTTGAATTGTCTTGCCGTAAGTTGCAATTCTTTATTAGCAATTTATTAAATTCAGTGTTTGAATACTTTAAAGTATAAGGTAAGTGTATGCGTTACAGGAGAATCCTTTGCTGCAGCATCTTCATCATGTTTTGTTATATCCACATGTCTTGGAATGCAAATGAAATATATTTGCCAACTTTCGACAACTAGGTTATTAGTACACAAATTTTGTAAGGTATATAAGTTCAAAACCTTTTTCTATTGTCATTGAAAAAGATAGAGCAATTGTAAAAATTGTAATCTTGTTTTATGATTTTGATTTACATGATTAAGAGAGCTGGATATTGCATAAAGTTACGTTACAAATGCAGTACCATCTATAAGATTTGTTTCATTCGAGATGAAAATTCATAATTTTTAAAAGTACACCCAGTGAATCCACCATTTTGGGTAACATCCATTACGCGGGCATTACAGCTATGAGTTTGAAAAGTATTAAATTTCTCTAAAACCATCTGATGAAGTATTACAGGTGCTGTAATGCTTTTTGGACTCGCCCTTTAAACTGTAGTCGAAGTTAACTTTATTTAAGTTATAATTGTTAATTAAAGGGTTGTCAATTATTTGAAACAATAACTCTTCATATAATAAATAAGTTACGAGGTAAGAAAAAATCATACATATGGTATTTGCTAAAAACTTCGTAAAGATGATCAAATTTTGCACATGCACAGTATATTCAGGCCCATATATTTTTATTTATCGTTACTTCCATTTAAAAGTTTCATCTTCAAAGAAGTACTTTGTCTATAATTAATTAACTGATTTTGTTAGCTACCAAGAATTTATATTGATCTTTGAGGGGAAGTAAAAATTCAATATATTCTTGACCAAACGCTTAGTGTAATATAAAGATACAATGGAATTCTTCAATCGGATTATCACTTCTCATTTCCAAATTATTTTAAGAGTACCATAGATTTCAAGTTAACTTGGTCAAAATACAATACAAAAAAACATCTATGAAGCTGTGTATTTGAATTCCTACCCTTGCAGGATTACTTGAGGAGGAATCATTTAGACAACTTGTGATGACAAAACAATTATTTTTTATTTATTTTTTTAATTAAAAATCTTAAACCAAAGGTTTCTGTTCATTTCACTAGTGAATATAAAACTTCCTTAATTATTTCATCTTCCAACTTATGATTCGAATGAGAAAACCAAAGTGCTCATAGCAAAGAACAAGAAAAATATATAAGTGGCGGCCAACTATAAAAGATCGAATATCATTTTAGGAAAAAGGTCAGAGGATTTGAGGTACTCTTATAATCGGTTTCAACGGTTTCTGATGTAGTGTGATCTATAGTTGTGCCTGTATTTTTTTAATTTGCTAATTGAAAGGATTATAAGGAAGAACTAACTAAATTCTTTTAAGAACATGCTACCACATGCTAAGATTATTTATTTAATTATTACTTTGAAATTTAAACTATTCTATATATATATATTCTATCTAAATTCACGTTTTACCTTTGCGTTAAAATGAATGTAAACAAGTTGAAACTGAACAAATCTGGAAGCAAATGAAGGAAGCGGTTGTTAGTAGTGAAAAGAAGTATGTGGATGTGCTAAAGTAAGAATGTTAACAGTGAGTGGTTGAATGAAGAGGTGGTGGAAGCGGTTAAAAGTAAAAAAAGAAGCGTGGTTGAATGTACTAAATGATGAAGTTTCAAAAGAAAGATGTTTGGAATTATATAAAGAGGAAAAAAGGAATACTAAAAGATGCATACGTAGAGGAGGAAAAAAAAAGGTAAATGAACAATTTGGAAGGAGAGAAAGATGAATGGGGACTTACAAGGGAATAGGAAGCTCTTCTGGAAAGGAAGCGCGAAAGGTTAAAAATGAGAATAAGGGGAATCTGCTTAGAATAATGAATAGGGATGGTGCTTTCGTAACTGATGAAATGGATGTGAGGGGAGTGTGGAGGGAACACTTCGAAAATCTGCATAACATTGGCAGTAATGAAGAGGTGATAGTGAATGTGTGTGGGTTTGATGGTGCAAGAAAGAATAGGTATTTGGGGATGAGGTCATTAGTAAGCAGGAGGTAATGGGTAGAGTAACCGCAGACCCCGCGGGGCGGGGGGGCCCACGCAGGTAAAGGGGCCCATAATTGCGAAGAGCAAACAAACGAAATAATAAATGAAATATGAAAAAATACATAATTTATACAATATATATATATATATATATATATATATATATATATATATATATATATATATATATATATATATATATATATATATATATATATATATATATATATATATATATATATATATATATACTATATATACATTGAAATATATTTATATTTTAATCGACAAGGATATTCCCAACGACTGCCTATGCGTCGTATTCCTGACGATGATGAAGCTTGAATGGAAACAGAACCAGACGTGAACAAGATACTTGACATGCTGGAGGAAGCCATTGTGCTTCTTACTCAGTTACTCTAACTCATAAAATTTTAGGTTAAATTTTTACAACTTATTGTTAAAACCAATGAAAGTAAAAAAATTACTTACATTAATGGTAATATATTTAATGGAAGTTGAAGTTTTATAATGTCAACATTACATTCCTTTTTATAATATATATATATATATATATATATATATATATATATATATATATATATATATATATATATATATATATATATATATATATATATATATATATATATATATATATATATATATATATATATATATATATTTATATATATATATATATTTTATGTATGTTTAAAATTCTGCAATATCCTTTAATATTATTTCAAATAGATTTTTTCCTTCATTTCTTTTACTCCACGCATACTCGCAAATATATGAATCAATCATCTTTATGTTCATTCCTTTTTGTTTTTTAGTTTTATATTTAAAAACACTCCACGTACTTTCCACCGTCATGTTTTGTTCACCAATGCATATTGGATTAATTAGCACAAACCTGTGAAATAAATTAAATTTTATTTTTAACAAAATTGAACTTTCTTAATCTAATGCAATATAACCTAATCTACCCCATAATCTAACCTATGTAACCTTACCTAACCTAATTTAACTTAACCTAACCTAACCTAACTAACCTAACCTAACTAACCTAACCTAACCTAACCTAACCTAACAACCTAACCTAACCTAACCTAACCTAACCTAACCAAACCTAACCTGACTTAATCATAACGTTACATAACGTAACCTAACCTAAGGTAATCAAATTTCAAATTAAAAATAATGATTTATGTTACCTCCCGCAAGTAGTTATTGAATTTAACACACACTGGTTGACAAATATTTAATTCCTCTTTGTTTTAATGTAATGTAATTAAATACCATAAGAAACATAAATAACAATAATTAAAATATTGAAGAACAATCTTGAACATTTTTTTAGCACCAATACAGTTAATAATTAAATAAAATTGTTTAAAAAAACTTAAAATATAAATAAAAATTAAAAAGAAAAGAATTAAAAATTTATCGAGCTTCACCAATACTGTAAATATTGAATAACTTATTTTCTCTTTCATAGGGTAAATTTTACTTTTTCATTATTAACAAGACTTCACCAAAGAACGTAAGAAAAAATTAATATGACCCCAAACGTTATATATTTTTTTTGTCAGTTACAGCAACAATGTTTAAAAAAAATCAGTTTTCATTACACATGGTTTGTGTTCGGTCTTGGATTGTTCTAATTTCATATATATATATATATATATATATATATATATATATATATATATATATATATATATATATATATGTATATATATATATATATATATATATATATATATATATATATATATATATATATATATATATATATATATATATATATATATATATATATATATATATATATATATATATATATATATATATATATATATATATATATATATATATATATATATATATATATATATATATATATATATATATATATATATATATATATATATATATATATATATATATATATATATATATATATCTTTATATATATATATATATATCTAATATATATATATATATATATATATATATATATATATAAATATATATATATATATATATATATATATATATATATATATATATATATATATATATATATATATATATATATATATATATATATATAAATATATATATATATATATATATATATATATATATATATATATATATATATATATATATATATATATATATATATATATATATATATATATATATATATATATATATATATATATATATATATATATATATATATATATATATATATATATATATATATATATATATATATATATATATATATATATATATATATATATATATATATATATATATATATATATATATATATATATATATATATATATATATATATATATATATATATATATATATATATATATATATATATATATATATATATATATATATATATATATATATATATATATATATATATATATATACTATATAATATATATATATATATATATATATATATATATATATATATATATATATATATATATATATATATATATATATATATATATATATATATATATATATATATATATATATATATATATATATATATATATATATATATATATATATATATATATATATATATATATATATATATATATATATATATATATATATATATATATATATATATAACTATATATATATATATATATATATATATATATATATATATATATATATATATATATATATATATATATATATATATATATATATATATATATATATATATATAAATATATATATATATATATATATATATATATATATATATATATATATATATATATATATATATATATATATATATATATATATATATATATATATATATATATATATATATATATATATATATATATATATATATATATATATATACTATATATATATATATATATATATATATATATATATATATATATATATATATATATATATATATATATATATATATATATATATATATATATATATATATATATATATATATATATATATATATATATATATATATATATATATATATATATATATATATATATATATATATATATATATATATATATATATATATATATATATATATATATATATATATATATATATATATATATATATATATATATATATATATATATATATATATATATATATATATATATATATATATATATATATATATATATATATATATATATATATATATATATATATATATATATATATATATATATATATATATATATATATATATATATATATATATATATATATATATATATATATATATAAATGGAAAAAAAAAAAGAAAAAAGAAAATCTAAGAAAAAGAGAAAAAAAGACAGATGAAAACTTCAACAGGACTATTAAAGAAGAGAGTTCTAGAAGGTTTTTGTTCTGTCAGAGTGTCAGAGTAAAAAAATGTGACGCATTTGTTGAAGGATGAATTGTTGTTTGGAAGCAGCTACCAAAATTTATCAAAATCTACTTAAAATATTTAAAATTTTATTCGATAAAAAATTTAGAATTAAGATTAGAATATAAAACAATAAAATTAATATTTAAAAACTTAAGAGGAGCAACAAATTTTTTAATTCAGTTCTTTTGGAAATTTTAATGATATTAAATAGACAAATAAAGCGGTATACTAAATAATTTATTTGAGGAGCGGCAAAACTATCGTATCAATTCTTTTTGACATAAATGAATAAAAAATGAATAAAAATATATTTTTATACTTGAGAAAATAAAGAAGCTGCTGAATAATCTACTTGTGGATGGGATGTTTCGACGCAGTTGGTCAATATGAAGATTATCTTCGCCATGGCTCTTGAAGCTGGGAACCTTCTTCTGCCATTTTACTCTTCCCGTGAACGGTCGCAGGAGTAGTAAAAATACATCTGCGATTGACACCACCCTGCATTCCATGCGGGATACGGTGTTTAGAATGATGATATATATATATATATATATATATATATATATATATATATATATATAGTATATATATATATATATATATATATATATATATATATATATATATATATATATATATATATATATATTTATATATTAGGAGATTTGAATGCAGGAGTGGGAAGAGAGGAGATGGGGAGAATTATAGGTCCATTTGGGGTAGGGGAAAGGAATGTTAATGGAGAAAGTCTGTTAGAGTTATGTGTTGATAGAAGATTGATAGTTGGAAATACTTGGTTCAAGAAAAGTGAAAATCATAAGTATACATGGAAGAGTGAGATAACGGGGGGAGGGCGTTACTGGATTATGTGTGTATAAATAGATAGGATAGAGGCAGATTACTGGATGTAAATGTATTCAGAGGGGCAGGTAGGGGGTTATCTGATCACTATTTGGTGGTTGCTAGGTTAAGGGTAGGGGGAGAGGTAACGGTTAGAGAAAGAGAAAGTAAGAGGAAAATAGAAGTCATTAAGGTGGAAAAATTAGATGAGACATTGTGTAAGAGCGAGTTTAGGAGGGGTATGGAGGATAGGTGGAGGGACGTGAGAGGGACGGAAATTAGGGATGTGGAGGAGGAGTGGAAGAGATTTAAAGAGACAATTTGTGAAGAAGCCAGAAGGATATGCGGAGTAAAAAAGGTGGGAGCAAGTAGAAGGAAAGGAAGTGAATGGTGGAATGAGGAGGTGAAAGATTTGGTGAAAAAGAAAAAAGAGGTCTATGTGAAATGGTTGGGGAATAGGAGAAGGGAAAGCTGGGAGGAATATAGAGGGGTTAGAGTGGAAGCAAAGAGGGCGGTGGAGAGGGCGAAGAGAAATGCAAATAATGAATGGTGTAGAAAAGTGACAGAAAATTTTGAAACAGGAAGCAAAATATTCTGGAAAGAAGTAAATATAAAAAGAAAGAAGAGGGAGGGGTTAGGGGAGAGGGTTAAGGGAGGGGATGGGGAATGGATAGGAGGGGAAGATGGAGTGAGGAAAAGATGGGGGGAATATTTTAGAGGATTATTGAATGAATTGGGTGGAAGAGATGAGGAGGTTCAAGAGGTGAGGTTGGGGGGTGAAGAGGGACGGGAAGGAGATATGGAAATACAAATGGAAGAAATTATTAGGGCAGTAACTAAAGGAAAAAAAGGAAAGTCTACAGGTCTAGATGGTGTGAGTATGGAAATGTTACAGATGGGAGGCAGAGGGGTAGAGGAATGGCTGTACAGGTTATATAATTTATGTTGGAGGAAGGAAGAGGTTCCACAGGATTGGGAGGATGGTTGTTTGGTTCCCCTGTATAAAGGGAAAGGGGATAGGATGGAGTGTGGTAATTATAGAGGTATTTGTCTTTTGAGTGTAGTAGGGAAGGTGTATGGGAGAATACTAATTGAGAGGGTGAGAGATTTAACGGGAGGGGGAAAGGGGGGAGGAACAGGGGGATTTAGGGAGGGAAGGGGGTGTGTGGATCAAGTGTTCACAATGAAGATGCTTGTGGAGAAAGGTATAGAAAGGAAAGGGAAGGTGTATGGGTGTTTTTTAGATCTGGAGAAAGCATATGATAGAGTGAAGAGGGGGGAATTATGGAGGGTGCTGGAGGAACATGGAGTAGGGGGTAAATTAGGTAAAGGTATTAGGGCCTTTTATAGAAATAGCAGAATGTGTGTGAGAGTATTAGGAGGGGAGAGTGAGATGTTTAGAGTGGAGAGAGGGTTGAGACAAGGATGTGTGATGTCACCGTGGCTTTTCAATTTATTTATGGAGAGTGTCTGCAGAGGAATGATGAGGGAGGGGAGAGGGGTGGAATTGATGGATAGGGGTGATAGATGGGAAGTGAACATGATACTATTTGCGGATGATACTACCTTGGTGGCGAAGGATTCAGAAGGGTTGTAGTATTTGGTGAAGGAGTTTGAGAGAGTGTGTGGACTAAAGGGTCTTAAGATAAATCCAGGTAAGAGTAAAGTGTTAGTGTTTGAGGAGGAGGAAACAGATGAGGGGATGGGGTTAGAGATTAGTGTAGGAGGTGTAGTACTGGAAGAAGTAAAGGTTTTCAGATATTTAGGGATGGATTTGGGTAAGGAAGGAGGGATGAAGGAAGAGATAGATCATAGAGTAGGAGAAGGAATGAGAGCATTGAGTGGTTTGAGGGAATTATGGAAAGGGGGGGATTTATCACATAAACTCAAGATAAGTATGTTTGAAAAAATTTGTGTTCCAGCGGTACTATATGGGTGTGAAACATGGGGGTTGAATGCTAGGTCCAAGAGGAAATTGGAAGTGTTTGAGATGAAAGGGCTGAGAGCGGTTTGTGGGGTTAGTAAAAGAGAGAGGATTAGGAATAGGGTAATAAAAGAGAGATGTGATTGGAAGAATGGTTTGGTGAGAAGAGCGGAGAAGGGAATGTTAAGATGGTTTGGACATCTGGAGAGAATGGGGGAGCAGAGGGTGG
>JABUQX010060690.1:0-2500 GCA_015478945.1 Trachelipus rathkii
TATATATATTATAGATATACCTATACATTATATATATTATATAGTATATTATAGTATATAATATAATATGATAAAATATATGATTATTATATATATTATAGTATATAGTTAATTAGTATCTATATATTAGTATAGAATGGTTTATAAGTTCTATTATTATATATATTTAGGGTGATAGTAGTAGACTATATTAGATATATATTATTATATATATATAAATATTATATATATTTTATAATTAGTACGATATAGTATATATATATATATATATATGATGTATATATGATCGACTATATTAATAGCACGCGCGCTCGAAATATTTTAACAGTTGTAATATCAGTTTAATTACTGTTCGTATTTATGCAAAGATTTGCCGCGAGCAAAATTTTAGCATAGAGTCAGATAGTGAGTAATACTATAGAAAGTCTGTATTGTTGAGAATACTTCTTCAGTCAGTCCAGATAACGTCATCAGGATACACTAGTCAGCAATCAAATAGTTATGAAACAGAAAGAAAATCTCAACTCAAGATATATCTCCAGAATCCTGCCGCAAGAGCCCGTAACCTTTCATAGGAAAATGCTGCGACTTGATTGTCGGATGCACAAATTTTGTCGCACTAGAAGGATGTGGCAAGAGTCAGCAGTGCTTACTTGTGGAAACGGCTGGAAAAGCTGTACTTACTCAATTCGGCTAATCGCCAGAGAGAGTACTCATGACCGGGATGATTGATTGTGTTTCCGGCATTGTAGAAAAACCTATTGTGCGTGGTATGTTTTAGCTTATGTTGAATAAAAACATCATTTCAAATAATTGTTTCTAATCTTACTCAACCTCTTATATAGGGTGCTTGCTCATAAATTAAGCCACCAACTTAGCAAGTAACAGCCTATTATAAGGGTGATCCCCGGAGAAGAAGCATGGGGCACCCAGATACTTCATCAACGCCTTCGGAAAAAACACAAATATGAAAGAAAATGAAAAAAACTAAATAACACTTAAAGATTCCGCAAGTCAGAACACTCCCAAGATAACTCAAGAAAATCGAACTTCAAATTTCAGCCTCGATTTTGGATTTATGGTTTCTTCAGCTTTTGCACAATTATACAGTCGAGGATTCATCGCTAGACATAGCAAACTTCTTTTCGGCATGGATTTCTTTTCATCATTTTAAGTTTGGATTATGGCAGAAATTCATTTTTGAGATTCCACTCACGAACATTTGATTCCTTTCAAGTTCCCCATGTTGATTAGTTACACTCCCTTTATGTTTGAAGAATTTTTTTTCAATAAAGCAATAAAAAAGTAAAGGCATATCTTCGTCTTCTCTATTATATAGTGTTCTAGCATTGTTCTCTCGTATACGAACGCTTGAAAACTATTGTACGTGGCGCATTGGTCAAATCATGGATAACATTAGAAACGCCTTATAGCTGGAGCCTTTCTGGGCAGTCACGGTTCGAGTCGATGTGGCCTATTTTTAACTTGTTAATATATTTCAACTGTGTTTTCATTATCAATGCATTTATGATATCAATCATTTTTTGCATTTTATTGCATTTATAATGTTTGTATGTTTTTTATAATCTAACGGATATAACCAAATGCTGACTTGTGTTTAAAGCACCTTCTTATTTTCTGTATAGTATACACATTTATTGTATTTTTCATGTATTGCCCAAATATTTGTACTATGTTTAAGATCTTCGGATGGTAACCAAGTTATGCTCGAGTAGTTTGTAATATTTACATTTCATGTTATACTAATTTGCCCGTTTCAAATGTTTGTATTGTTAAGTCTTATGTCTTTGGAATAATTAGACTATGCTGGCATTGTGAAAGTACTTTAGACTGGTTATGTGATTTTAGTTATTTATGCTTTACTTATTGAATATGTTATTTGTGCTGCATATTATTAAATGCCCACGAAATATGTTACATTTGAATGAGGTTTAATTGTATATCTTGTATAATGTATTTATAACGTCCGTGTTGTAGCGCAGAAGTAAGTGTAATGCACTCCATTATAAGCTTTTGTCAACATGTTTAATTTTATGTTCTTACTTATGCAAAGATTGTTGCGCGAGCAAAAATAGCATGAAGTCAAAGTGGAAATCACTATATAGAACCGTCAGTTGGTTGAGATATTCTCTTGCAGGGTCAGTCAGATAAATGTCAGTCAGATACACAGTCAGATCAAATTATTAAGAAAGAAATAGATCTCACTCAGATACTCTCTCCAGAATTCCGGCAAGAGCGATATAACTTCAAGGAAAAGGCTGCGACTTGAAATTCGATCACAAATTTTCGCATTAAACGAAGAGTCAGAGGCAAATAATAGAGTGGAAACGCGTGGAAAACTGTGACTACCAATTCGCCTACAAGAGAGAGTATCTCAACAGGAAGGAACTTTTTAATTACTTTTCTCCAATGCAAAAAAATTCATTTCAAATATGGATTTCTAATTTACCAACCTCTTATATATGGTGCCTTGCTTCTT
>JABUQX010060690.1:7500-10000 GCA_015478945.1 Trachelipus rathkii
AGGTTACCTAATAAGAAGGGTGTATGCCAAGTTTCATCCTTCTACGCCAATTTTTAAGGTATTGGGGCACGGCCCCATGACCCAATGAGCGTAGCGACACACAACCACTGCTGTACAGGGGTTACCTTATAAGAAGGGTGTATACCAAGTTTCATCCTTCTGCGTCAATATACAAGGTTTTGGAGTCAGCCCCAACAAACAGTGGACGTAGTGTCACTTTACCTCTTCTTTATCGACTATCGAGGATACATTATAAGAAGGATATATACCAAGTTTCATCGTTCTACGGTCATTTCCTACCTGGAGGGGCCAGCACCCCCTCTGGGAGTGCACGACCAGGTAACCTCGTCTACGACGAGGATACCTTATAAGAAAGGTGTAAACCAAGTTTCATCGATCTACGGTCATTTCCTACCTGGAGGAGAGAGCACCTCCCTCCGGGGTGTGCACGGCCACGTAATCTCGTCTACGATGAGGTTACGTCACCACAAAATGGTGTGCCAAGTTTGAGGGAGATACCATGTCGCAAACTCCATCCGTTACTAGGTACGGTGCGGTGCGGTGCGGTGCGGTGCGGTGCGGTGTGGTGTGGATCGGTGCGGTGACAACTCCGACACTTCTGACTCTGATTCCTTCTCCGACTCCTTCCTTCTCTGACTCCGGTTCCGACTCCCACTCATTTCTTCACTTCTCTTATGCATTTCCTCTTTTTTCAGGCGGGACCCCCCTCCGGGGGTCCCCGAACTCCTCCTCCTCCTCCTTCTTACTCCTTCCTCCTCTATGCAATCATCAAATTTCATTTTTCTACGGGCATTAAAAAAATAAATAAAAAAATAATAAATTTTTGAAAAAATTAAGTTGAAAACAAAAGCTCACTCGTAAAAGCTAAAAAAAAAATTATAACAAATTATTAAAAGAAAACAGAACACGTTTGCGTTCTTGGGCCTGATCGCGCCGGCGAGCGCGCACGCGTCGGTTTCGCAGCGGATCGCGCCGGTGGGCGCGCGCACGTGCCGGTTTCGCGGCGGATTGCACAGGCTAGCACGCCTGCGGGCGCACACACGCATCGACCCTGGGCTTGGTGACACAATGAGAGAGAGAGAGAGAGAGAGAGAGAGAGAGAGAGAGAGAGAGAGAGAGAGAGGAGAGAGGAGAGAGAGAGAGAGAGAGAGAGAGAGAGAGAGAGAGAGAGAGAGAGAGAGGCTCAAACATCCATAGTTGAGATCTACGTCCTTAAAAACATATATTTTAACACCAATATTGTATTATTATAACCTTATTTACTACCCCAGCACCGCACTGGAGCTAGCACCGGTGCCGTTACCAACTCAATCTCTACAGATTCAGACTCCTTTCTTCTTCATCTTCTATACACTAGCCAAATTTCAGCCTTCTATGATCAATTTAATTTTTTAGGGGGCTACGCCCCCCTGCGGGGGGACGAAGAGGGACGTAATCTTGTCTACGACGAGATTACGTCACCATCTAACCCTCCTCTAAATTTTAACCCAATACGATAAATCTAACATCTAAAGATATATATCAGAGCCATAGGCTGAGCCGGAGCAGGAACCGGACCCTGAACCAGAATGCGTAAAAAACGATTCCTTACAGGAATCGTTTTCGACTCAGATTCGATTCCCTTCGGGAATCGAATCTTCGTATCAAATTTCAGTCTTCTACGAACAATTTAATTTTTTAGGGGGCAGTGTCCCCCCTTACGGGGGAACGCAGGGGTACGTAACGTCATCACACTCAAGCCTAACTCATCTTAAGCCTAATCGCACCCGCTCGGAACCTGCCACAATGGTGTAAGCGATATTTTGAGCTACACTCTCGGGGGGAGGTACCCCCTATATACATCCTAGAGACTTGAAATTTCGCCTGTTTCGAGCTTAACCCATACATAGATTATGTTCCAAGTTTCAGACCTATAGCTCTTATACTTTTCGAGCAATCGCGTGGACCGCTCAAAGTGTTCTATCACTACTTATATATATATATATATATATATATATATATATATATATATATATATATATATATATATATATATATATATATATATATATATATATAATATATATATATATATATATATATATATATATATATATATTTTATATATTTAACAGATATGTATACATATTTAAAGCTATATATTTCTTTTTTTAAATAATATTATATATCTATATAATACTTATATATATATCTATATATAATATATATATATATATATTATTATAATATATATATATATTCAGAGAGAGAGAGAGAGAGAGAGAGAGAGAGAGAGAGAGAGAGAGAGAGAGAGAGAGAGAGAGAGAGAGAGAGAGAGAGAGAGAGAGAGAGAGAGAGAGAGCTCGGTTATTACTGTACTGGCACCGCTTTCAATCGCCATTGATCGTCTTCAGGGTGAGAATGGTACTTATTATGGTGAATTACTTCCAAATCTACTTCTTATAGAAAACAAACTGGCAAATCTAAATGTGAAGTCATT
>JABUQX010060690.1:15000-50777 GCA_015478945.1 Trachelipus rathkii
GCTTTTATATCACATTTGAGTGTTTTTATATGCTAAACTAGTAATTTATGTACTTAGCTTGGTTTTTGGTGGATCTATTGAGGTTTTTCAAGTGGATCAACTTATCACCTCTATAGTTCAACTTATATAAAAATTAATTATCTTCTTTTTAGTTCTCACAAGAATTTATTACCCTTTATTGTTAAAAAACTTACCTACTCCATTTATCTTGTTCCTTATATATATAACCTTTCCAAATTTCCAAACAATAAACTCCTCATTAAATAAAGATAACAAAAATTTTAATTTATTCTGATCAATACAATAGTAGTAGTAGTAGTCACCAGAGTTAGTCTTATTTTGTATTAAAAATGAAATTATAAAAAAAAAAAAATCAAATTTGTTGAAGTATCATGAAAATACTTACGCGAAAAACTTAACTCAGACCCTTCTAACTCGCAATTATATTCATTTAATAGGTATGTAAAACCCCTGATCCTTTTAAATGACATTCATTTTATAAAAAAAATATCAGTATACAATTTATATCACCATCTTACATATATGTATGTATTCCTAAACTGTCACAAGGATTAGGTGTCTACCACTTGACCATTAATTATTACGGCTACAGTAAATGATTGTATTATTATTTATCCAAGTTATAATAACGTGGGCCTTAGCCCTCTACTTTCTATTTTCTCCTCTTGATTAGGCACTATCTCATCCACTTATAAAAAAATGTATTAAATTTTTATTTTAGTGAATTAAAATGGAAAAGACGACTTCCGTTTAATCATAGCTACTAAGAAGTTATTGATGTTACTTTAAGTTTGTTACCCAAATGTTCTCAAATTCCCATATCTTTTTTGGAATTTTTTTTTACAGAATATTTTATTTTCAACTATATATATTAACATGATTCTACCGTACTCACTATATCCCAATTATTATATAATTGGTCTAACTAATAGATTTTCATTGGACCAATGGATAAATACCCTTATAATATATCTTTTTTATATCGACAAAATATTTTTGGTGCAAGTATGGCTAATAGTCTATAAGTATATCCCAATTGACATATAGGATATATTTATTATAGATTTTTATAGAGGATAATATCAAGTAGCACTTACCTTCTACATACATGAACTCCTCTCTCTTTCTCAAGTTTGTTTCATGAAGAAGATAATGGTTGACAGAATGTCATTACTTTTAGTTCCTAATACTATTATATTATTACCTTATTTTTATCCATTATGATTATTATTTTTTTAAATTTATAAATAATTTAATACTTTCTATATAATTTATACCTTAGCGGAAAACACAAGTTATTGATGGATAGCATTTCCTGTATTGTCCTCTCAATTATTTCAAAATCATCGGAAACTTCTTTATTATCATTTTATAATCTTATCATGGAGTTGAAGCAATATTTTATTATCAATTGTGCTATATACCTAAATTATTTTCTTCTTCTCATTTATCTCTTATTTCCTCCTACGTAATGTTATAATATATTTTTAACATGTATTTTATTGTGAGGAGAGATCTTTATCAATTATATGTAGTGATCCTACCATATTGATTTATCGCAAGAAGTATTGATTCTTCTAATAAGGTATACTTTACGTGTACATACTTATTTTATACGAATACTTAGCGCATAAATACTAATATATATTTTTATCAAAATTACACAAGTAAATGAAAGTCAATACAAATGCTAGTCAAATGTCATTTATTCTAGGCTATTTTGGAATATTAAGGAACAAAATTCCTTTTTCCTAAATATGATTAAAATTAGTTAATAGTCATTATACCAATTCTCACATACTAAACTCTTGACATTAATTTATGTTTATAATTAACATACCTATTTGATCAATATTACATAATAGTTAAATTTCATTTTACTCACGGATTATATACTTTATCAAACATAATTTTGATAAATAATATATTATAACGACGATATTTTAAAAAGACTGGGGGCGTTTACTAAAAATATATCCTTGTGGTGATTTTGCTTATAATTATTTATATTTCTGAGTTAGAAACGTTTAAAGACCTACTGAAGGTTACTCACGATTAGAGTCTCAAACCATAGGGGTGAGGTTTCGAAGAGTGAATGAACACAAAAAATGCCATTTTTAGTGATCCATCTATCACAGCCATGTAGCACATAATTAATTGGGAAAGTATGTGGCTGTTAATTTATTTTTGTTTAATTTTATTTCAAAATGAGTAATAAAAAATCCTAAAATACAATTTATTAGCATCTTTTTTTACATATATTATAATTCTTCAGTAATAATCTAATTTTAAATATTTTTTCGAAGGATTCCTTTAATTTTTGTGACCTATTATAACTAAGTAATATAATTAATTATTTATCTAATTATATCTGTATAAAAATTAAATAATTTATCATCTATATTATAATAATTTATATATTAATTGTTAAGCTAATTTTGATACTCCCAGCACTTTTGATTATATAAACTTCTGTCTTTGATTTATCCTTTATTTATATATTTCTAATTTTTAAATTATATTATTTATTTTTGTCAAAATTAATTTTAATTCCCTTATATTTAAGTTATCTGAGGAGTGAGACCTTGATCTAGTCTCGAAACGTAATACAACTTGATTTTAATTTTAATAATTTGTAATAATAATATTTAAGTTCTTAAAGTGGTTTTTAATAAATTGTTTATATAATCTTATATATATATATATATTAATATGATATTAATATATATATATATTATGATATTAATATATTATATATATATATTAATATATATTATAATATATATATATATATATTGAAATATATATAATATATATATATATTTATATAGTGTGGTGTGTTGTGTGTGTAGAATATCAATGACTAAACAATACTAAATTTAAGAAAGGTTCTACAAATATTCAGTTATGGGTGAAATAAATTTAAAAAAATTTCAAGACTCGAATTTATTAGAAAAAAGTATCATTTACCCTAGAAATGAAAATTTAGATAAATTTATGTTATAATGTAATTAGTATCATTTGCAAGATTTTATGCATACCTGATGAAATTCTCAAGATCAAAACTAAGTTGGGCTTAACCGACGCCTAGAGGAAAATTGATTTATAACTCAAATCTTCTGGTTAGTGATAAAAAGACTAATTGAGAATGGCTCTACGCTATAGAAGTAGATTATAGTAAACTTTCACCAACATTTCTCTGTGTGACGTGTCGAGTTTTATTATTATTAATATATATTTGTATATAATTTGTGAATTTTAATTATTAGTTCGAAATTTATTAATTATTTTTATTAATTGATATTATTATTACACTGATTTACTACTCTCACAATTATTATTATTATTATCGTGCATTTTGAGTGTAAATTCTCATATAGTATCTTTGTTGTGTATAAATATATAATTAGAATTAATTACTAAACTTCAGTATCTCATATTATTTCAAACTTTTACACTAGATTGGAGTAATTGATTAAAATTTATCATTGAAGCATATGCGATGGTTATATTGAATTAAATAGAGTAGACAATTAATTGTTTTGGTATTATGGAAATTATAGAGTAACAAAATATGTCTTAGAATTAAATCTTTAAACATTAAACACATTTTGATTGAACATAATTCACTGAATATCATACATCGTATCTTCCCAATCCTTCTTTCTGTATTGCGTAAGATATTTTTTATTATTCACTGTATTATATTATGGTAGTAATTTATCATGATTAAGATTAGCAATGTTGTCCCAGTTATGTAATTTCTAGCTCGATGAATTTATACCCTTAACGTAATTATTAAAACACATAAATGACGAATCCTTCAAGAACTTTTAATATATTTCAAGAATGCAAATTTAGAATATTAAGGGCAACGCTTGAAAGTTTTATGCTTTCTAATTTTCAAGAACGTGAGAGATAGAAAAGAGCGCTAGAAGAAATGAAATAGGTCGAAGAAGAGAGAGAAGATTAATGTATGATGTAGCTACGAAGTAGTTGAATTGTGCTCGAAGGATGAGAGAGAGGGTCAGAATCTGATGAGTGAGAGAAAGTGACGAAGAGCGCACGATGAGAGGTATCGACGATGACCGCAGCAGATGAGACTAGAAAAGGACAGCACGCATGTAGAAATTGATGTAAGCATGCTCGTTCTCTATACTCTTTTTATAAGACAACTAATTATCACAGAGCTCCAAAAGGGAAAATTATTAACTAAAAAGTTAAAATAAAATACTTTGATTAACTTTATTCCTTATTAAATTGGAGTTATATGTTTTTCCAGTTAAAAGAATCTTAAACTAAAGAGTTGAAGATAATAATGATAATAACTACAGTATTGAGAGATTCAGTATGTAAGATTTAGGGAATGAAGTATAAATAAATGAATATCAAGTGAGTATAATACATAATAAACGAATGATATGAATAATAAGATGAAATTAAAATGATATATATTAGTCCGAGTAAATAATAATGGATCCGAGAGAATCAGTATAAGTACAGACAATATGAGTGAAACCTCTTGTAAATGAGTACTAGGATGAGAGACACTGGTGGGATCTAGTATCCGATCTGAAGCAGATGCAATGAATTATGGCACTAAGAAATAACGACTGTATTTTGACTGGCTGTGAAATTGAGGAGTAACATAAGGAATCAGCAAGACGTCAAGAGAGAGATCAGATGGTTTGGCACTGTCAGAGAATATGGATGAATCAATAGAATAGATGATGATATAATAATCTCAATCAATAATTGAATTTTGGTTAAGATGAGATAGATATAAATAATAATAATATAATATTTTTTGTGTAAATATATTATTAAAAAGTAAGTTATATGAGAGTAGATATTGATGATTATATAGTTAATTCATAAAAGAATGAGAATATAATAATGATATTTTCATACTCAAATCAGACAGGACTTAAAGCAATATGAAATAATAAAAGGTTATATAATATAGAATAAAATACTCGATAGCTATTAATTGAATATAGATAGAAATAGAGATATCATTTACTAATTACTTGTTTTAATAAAAAAACATAATAAACACCTTTCTTAGGTTGTCAATCAATGTCAGGCAAGTTCAATCATTATACAATGTGGCAGGTGAATTCAAAATATTTATCTAATAATAGTAAAAGTGTAAATTAGATCAGTCAATAATATCTAAATAACACAAAGTTTATATATTTATGATGGATAGAATTAGTTGGAAATATTAGAAGTGAATTGAATGAAGAAATGAGATAAATAATAAATAAGTAAATATATAATAAATAATAGCGTAAAGATAATTAATAAACATAATAATAGATATATAATAACCTTATTATTTACACTTTATGTCTGAATAATCGAGATAAGTAAAAACTAAATATTATAACAATAACAAAATAATAAATATTAATATAGTTGTGTGCCAATATAATTAAATATAATATAATAATTAATAAATAAAATTAAATATTTATATTATATATATATAATATATTTATTTACATTTGTCTGAATAAAAAAGAAAGTAAAAAACATGATATAAATAACAATAAAACTATAATGAAATTAATGAAATAAAAATAACAAAATAATAAGCATAAGTAAATAATAAATAATTTAAATTATATAATATACTTAAAAAACATTAAAGAAAAATAAGTAAATAGCTGAATAAGATAAATACATACATAAAAAATACATAATACTTAACATAATACAATGTAGTATAAATGAATGAAAATAAGAAGTGTAGAGTAATAAATAATATTATAGGTGAAATATAAATATATAATAATAAATATATTAAATATATAAATATTATAATATAATTAAATAGTAAATAACAATAATAAATATAAATATAATAATATATATAATAGATATTAATAATAAATATAAATAATAAAATATTAAAATAATAAATATGAAATAATAAATAATAAATATCATAATAATATATCTGAATGTATTACCGGTATATTTATAATAATAAGAAAAAAATAAATAATAATAATAATGATAATAATAATAATAATGAGCAAATATATAGAAAAGTAAAGAGTGTAAATATAATAATATAATAATAATAATAATTAATAATTATAATAATATATATAATAATAATAAATTATATAAATTAATATAATAATATGAATTATATTATTTAATTTTATTATTATTTTATAGTTTTCATTATTTAACTTATTTATTATTATTATTATTTTATTGTGTTTATTATTATTATTCGTTATTATTTATATATTATTATTTATATTATTATTTATTAATTATATATTAATTTTATCATTAATATATATATATATATAATATATCTATATATATATATTAATTTTAATATCATTATATATATATATAATAATTATATATATATATAATATATTATATTAATTATATTATATATATTAATATATACAATTCATAAATTTAATAGTATAGTTATATTTTAAGAGTATTTCTCTATTTAGTCTAAGTATTTTGTTGTTGGTATTGGTAAGTTATTTATGTTATTAGTTTTTTTAGCTATTTAATATCTAATTTTTATTGTTTCGCGTAATACCAGACACACAGGAATGTCTATATTGATTTTTTATCTTATCATATTATGTCAACAATATATATATAATAAATGTTTGTTTATATATATATATATATAAAAGATATATTTATATGTATTATATATATTAATATTTTATAATTATCTAATATATATAATCATCGTATATATATTCAGATATGTTTGTTTTCATTTTCTTACACGTACCTAATACATAATATCAGTTGTTTTTTGATATTTATTTATTTATAGGGGTGTTCACGTATCCGCTCAATATTTATATGTAGAGCTAATGTCACTTATACAAACATCTGGATGGTTACGAATTTACCACTGGTCATATATATATACACGGACAGCTTCTTCTTTTTATTACTGCTCAACTTTAATTATAATACTCTTAACCTATGTCATCTTCATATATATACTAATATATAGCGATCGATATTATATTATATTATTATTCCCAACGTGGTGGTTACACATTGTTGTATGCATATTATTAACAGAGAGAGCCTTTTACCGTGTGGTGCCAATACTTGTTTAGAATAGCATTAGAAACCTGTCAGAAATTTGTATTAACCTGTCACCTTTACAAACCTATATTCCCATTTATTCCATGAATATAATCCTCACAAATAAAAAAGCTCCTCTGCAAACGTGAGTCTTTACCTATAAGGACTTAATTCGAAGGACACATTCTGAGCTCACTGTAGCACACTAATCGTGAGTGTAGGTCAACAATATACTTTATTGATATGATACGCTTGTTCTGCCTTACCTGTCAAACTCCAGAGTTGTATAAGGTGGGCTCTGTGTGTGCTAGTGCGCACACGGACCTTTGTCTCTTGTCTGGCTCTTCTAGCTGCTAGTGGATAAAAAGTGGGCAGCAAACGGAATCTAGAGCTATTTCATTTCTGTGCCCACTATGCTTAATTTTTTATCATACCAAAACTCATAAGACACTTAGATTTTGTGAGGTTAATATTAAGATAATTTTTTTGAGCACTTACTCTAAATTATACAAGGACTCTCTATTATGTGATTTCTAATTTTTCTACACACATAAAATGCAAATATATTATTATATGTGATTAAATAAGTAAGTTATTATTTTACACAAATTATATATTCTTTATATATAATACTATATTTTTATTATCGTATATATATGTAATATATAATATTATATTATTTTGGTGGCTGAGTATCAAAAATTTATAGAATTTTATATTATATATTAATTATATAAATTAAGGGAGGATCCCATAATTATTCTTGTTTAGTATGGCTAATTATGCTTCTCTAGGAGGTTCTCTTTCTTTTTTAGTATATTCTCTTTCTTCCTTTCCACACTAGGCTATGTGTCTAGTTTATTTGGTTATTTTCGTAGAGATAGTGCTTGTTTATTTCATTCATCACTGCTATAATGTGATATGTATGTTATAATTTGGAGTTATTGTTTACTTTAGAATAACTCTCTCTTAGTTTATTGATTTTCTGTCTTTTACGTTGATTGAAGTGTAGCCATAGTTATCTATAGGTGAGTACTTCATGAGATTTTTTCAACTTCTTTCTGAGTCTAATTAGGCGAGCTTTCTTCTCAACATCAACTAGGATAAGACATTAATAAATTTGGTTATAGCTTTGTGAATTGCAACATTCTGAGAGGCTTTAATGAAAAACTAATGAACAATTACTATATAAAGGTAGTTAAATTAAAATGTCTAGTTTTAGGGCTAAGCCCTTTTAGATAAGTAAGGTTGTATTTAAAATATACGTCTTTAGTGTATTTTTTATATTTATATTTATTTAAGATATTATTATTCAATTGAGTGGAATTTATATAATTAAAGGATCACGATTAAATTTTAAGATTATTAGCAGTTGGACAATTATTAATTATCTTCAACTAATATTATTATTTATTTAATATAAAATCATTATTTATTCGTATGATCATCATAAAATTATTTAATTCACATATTAATAATGCTAATTTTTAAAGTTTCGTAAGCAAGCAACATTAAGTATTAAATCTAAATTTAATTAATAATTATGAAATTATTATTAATATTAAAATAGTTAAATAATATATTAATTATAAATAATATATATATAATATTAAATATATATATATAATAATATTAATTATAATAATAGATATATATATATATATAATAATATAATAATATAATTAATTTAATAATTTAAATATAATAATATATTATATATAATAATTCATATATAATATAATAAATTAATTACATATATATAAAAAATTATAGACGTATATCAAAAAATTATAATTGGGTCAAAAAAATTATATATTAATTAATAATAAAATAAATTATATTAATATATAATAATTTAACTTAAAATTATATTGATAATATATAATATTAAATTGATATAAATATATAATTATAATAAATTAGATATAATATAATTATATATAATTATATTTTAAGTTATAATAAAGGAGATTTACAATATTCAATTATATAAATTACTAATAAATAATGAAAATAAAATTAATATATATATCATTATAATAATAAATATATAAATATAATTATAAATTATATAGATAAGCATATAAATTAAAATAATAATTAAATATTAAATAATTATATATATATAATTATATTAACTGAGTAATATTAAAATTATATACTGGTACATAATTGTATCTATATATAATAATAGTATCATATTTAATAAGTACTGTGCAGAAATTTAGGAGTAGTTATTTATATAAAAGTTTGATTTGTAAATTATTTATAATATTTAATTAATTAATATAATATTATTCATATATCAGTTCGTTAAATAATCTAGAATGATTTTTTTTACATTGGTGAGAGGTTCAGGCAAAAAGATATAATTATTATAAAATAGTTAATTTAAGTAATAGATATTAGAAGTTTTATAATTATTAAATTATAATAATTAATTTATTATATTTTTATTTAAATAATTATTACCCGCCATTAATTAATATTTATATATATATTCTCATAAATTAGTAATTATGTTGATTGACTTTTAGAAACTTTTAATTGGAATATCTTAAAAAAATTGATATAATTATTTGAATTATTATTGACTCGTGACTAATTTATACTTATTATTATATATTATATTGTTTATTACTTATATATCTGACACAAAGTGTAATTTAATATATATATATATTATATATTCTATAATATAATAATAATTATTATATTATATAATAGGTATATATATATATATATATAATATATATTTTATTATAGTGGTAATTAATATTTATACTATTTTTTTATTTATATTAAATAAAAAATAAATATCTCATATATATAAGCGTATATATATATATAATACTAATAATGAGTTTAACTCTCCTAAAAATGGCAAAGCGAAAAGCATAACGCCGTGTATATCGCGGCCGACAAGGAGGATAAATTTAAAAATCTCGGGTGGATGACTCGTTAGCAGGAAAATCGCAAAGCGCGGGCAAATCGCGAAAGAGAGTCAGGGATACGGGCTGCTGGTGTTGAAGTATCAAAATTGAGGGGCACCAATAAGGAGCATATTCCTATTTCCAGGTACGCGTACCCTTAGGTAGGCCCAAGTTAAAGTAGAAATGGGCAAAGGAAAAGCATAAATAACTCATTTTTTTGTTTATATCTCTTTAAGATTTTTTAGTTTAATTAATTTGATGATTTCTTTATTATATTAATTTTTATATTGATGTTTTTTTCTTTTAAAATAATTAAATTTGCTTCTTAAAAGTAAAAAAGGCACTGCCTACCCAGCCTATCCCTTAACTACGCCCACTGATAATATTATATATCAGTATATATATATATATAATATATATATATATATATATACCGTGGTATACAATAAATATAATTAAAATATGATATATATCATAAAATAATTAAATTATTTCATAATAATAAAAAATATTTATTATTTAATATTTATAATTATATATATATATATATAATTAATATATATATATATATTATTATACATATATTTATATATATAATATATATTAATATAATATATATATAATATTAATATATAATATATATATATATATATTATATATATTATAATATTTGACTATATATTATATATTATATATATATATATATATATATATAATAATATATATAATTTATATATAAAATAATATATACCGTAATATATATATAATAAATTACTTACGTTATTTCATATGTTTAATCTCTATTCTTTTATTTGTCTTGATAAATAAATTTGTTCCTTATGTTGGCAATAATTCACTGTGGTTTATTTTTATCTATAGAAATTTTTCTAAAGGGACTATTATAATAACTAAAGCTATCAAATAATTTTTACATCTTTTTTAAATTTCAAAAATCTTTTAGGTAAAAAAATATTGGCACAAGTTTAAATTAGGAAGATGGAATTATTCCAGATATTGACCTATATTAATTTTTTTAATTTAATTTTTTAGATTTTACATAGAAATATTAATTAAATTTGGAATAATTTTTAATTTTTCGCAGTTATAGTTAAAATAATAGAAAGCTTTTTATTTTTAACCAAATATATATATATTATTTATTTCATATACTTTATTTACTTATTTATATTCATAGGTTTTCATAGTGAAAAAGATATAATTTCATCCCTCAACACATAAAGTGATATTCAATTCAACTCCACGACTTGTGAGACTAAGGACGCCTGAGAAGGTGGCAACGGGAGAATAAAGGAAATGATACATTACGGCTGCCAAAGTGTTTTAAAAGCAGTTTTCCATAATGTGTTTTTAATTTATTATTTTATTTTCTTGTCCATATAAGCTAAAATATTTTTTTAGTACGTCTTTCACTTTCTGTAAATTAAAATTTCGTATCAATCATCTTGGAATACTCTGGGGCAGTTTTTAGATAAAACAACAGACTATAAGGATTTAATGGTATTGTACAGAAAAAAAAACCCAAAAAAAGAGTAATTTCAGCGGGTAAAAGGGATACCTATTATTATCTTAAAAGTGCATCCTTATTTGTTCTAAATTAATTATGAATATGAGTTACCAGATTACAATTGCTCCTCTTCTCATCTCACTCTCATCATATCTATCTATCTCTATCTATCTCTTCTCATCTATATATCTCTATCTCTTCAATCTCTCGTCGTTCATCTCTCTGTCTTATTTCTTATCTCTCTCTATCTCTTCTTCTCTCTCTCTATCTCTTCTTCTCTCTATCTCTCCAACCATGATACTGGTACCTACATATACGAGGCACTTGGTTCATCCACTCACAATCGGTATTTCAATTAACTATTTGGTAATTAATCAGTCAATAAATGAAAATTTGAATAAATAATAGAGGCGAGAAGATGATCGAAGGGAAAGTTTTTAATCTTTGCGAGTGTCATCTATAATATATATATAGATATTTTCGCATAAAAAATTCATGTAAACATTCTTTAATTATTACGCGTAGGTGAAAGACTAATTGAGACTATCTCTTTGTGTGTAATTTTATTCCATGCGAACGCGCAACGCGCCACATTTTTCATCGTGAGAGATATATACTTATTATAAAAAAAATTTATTATTAACTTATCTAATTACTATTATTTAATTTATTATAACTATACCTATAAAATCTATCATATAAGTAATATAATTAATAATATAATATATATATATATATATATAGTATATCTTAGGGCTGGCAGCGTACGTTCTCATTAACCTTTTATATTTCGGCAGTAGTACGAAAGCAAGAGTTGCCAAATATTGTTTTTTTTATTATCTAATTATGCTCTGGAGAAAATGTTAAATTTTTTCTTTTATTTTCTTTTAGGGGGTTCGAGCCGACGGAGGAACAGAGGGGGGCCGAAGTCTCCCCCCGTCGTCCCCCGCGTAGGCCTGAGAAAACCCGACTCTGTCCATTCTTTCTGTCGTTTACCCACTTGGGAATAATCTTTTTTAGTTAAGAAAAAAATCGACATATTTGGCAACCTTAACGTTCACTCGTAGCAATGGAGCTCCTTCGTTCTTCTCAAAAAAAGGATCATTATCATATCCCAGATTTTCCAACATTTTTAACACTTTAAAAATTTTTTCAAAAAAGGGTTAATTTTTTTTTATTATTATTATTAATTTCATGAAAAATATGTTTCCTGAATTAATAAAATTTTATTTCATTTCTCAGTAGCTGTTATTGTTTTTTTGTTACCTGCATGTTGCTTTCGGGAGGCTACATATATATTTATATATCATAATATATAATATAGTAGTATATATATTATATATATATATATATATATATATATATATATAATATATATTATATATATTATAATCTATATATATATATTATTAATATAGATATATGGTGTGTGTGGTGTGTGTGGTGGCGTGTGTGTGTGAAAAAGAACAAGTTATACACTTTTAAAGCTTCCAAATTTTACATTTTAGTTCTAAATTAAAAAAAATCGTCCGAATATGTTTAATTTGTTAGAAAATAAAGTGGAAAAGTATCCGCGAAATACCTAAGTTCTAAATTTGAAAATACAGCCTCATTATTTCTTTATTCAGCTCTCTGACCCCCAGACTTAACCGCTGTGCTCAATCTTAAAAACCGGAACATACTCTTTTAAATCTATTTTCCCAACTACCTTCCCAGGAAAAAATTCCTATAGGATCCCATCCATTCCTATCTTAATTAAGGACAGGAATGGATGGGATATCCTATAGGAAATTTTTCTGCCTGGGTTGACTTCACACTTTCCTTTCAAACGCCCTATGTGTCGGGGCGATGTCGGCCATTAAATTGGATTCGACCTGGGAAACTTTCCCGAACTTTTAGTGGAGTTCCTGTAGGCCTTCTGGTACTTTTTTGACTAACCCCTACACCATATATTCGATTATTTATAAATTAATAGATTATTTTAATTTTTATTAATTATTATATTATTTATTATTATTATTATTATTATTATTATTATTATTATTATTATTATTATTATTATTATTATTATTATTATTATTATTATTATTATTATATTAATATTGTTTTATTTATTATTTAAACTGATTACGTAGACAAATTAAGATTTTTTCTAATTTCTTTTATTTTTATTCCATTCCATTTTTCTACATTTATATTAGTAGTATATTTTTGGGAGTATTTTTTTTATTTAAAAAAAAAAGTTCACACCTCAGACCACGCGAGCGTAGTGAGAGGGGCACCTGCTTTAGCAGGGGACACGGGGGAATCGATCATAATAGAGGGGGGAGCCGAACGGCCCCCCGCCGATCAAAATACCGGCGAAATACCTAATTCCAAATAATCGATTAAATTTTATAAAATGTATCGATATAATCGTTGTGGGGGTTAAACCAAAAAAACAGAACAGCCTTCCTACTTTACCCAATCAAGAAGAGGCATAGTGTCATAGTATATATATAATATTATATATATATATATATATAATATATTATATATATATTATAATATATATAATATATATATATATATATATACAGTGCGTACAATAACGCCGCCCCGCAACCCCCGGCGGTCGGGGGGGCGCAGGACAGCTAGAATAGGGCCGCTACGGCGGGCAAGGGGATGAAGCACTTTTTTTCGATGAAAACTCCATATATGAACTCTCTCTCTCTTCTCTTCTCTTCTCTCCATCTCTCTCTCTATATATATAATATATATTTATAGTATAATATAATATATATATATATTATATATATATATATATATATATATTTATATATATATATATTATATATATATATATATATATATATATATATTACTATATATATATAATAGTAGTATATATATATATATATATATAATTTGGACTGCCCAGACCAAATATCAAGTATGTGCATTGTGCAAATCACAACCTTAACTTATTCTTGAATGATTCTGTATAAAGAAGATTACAGAAATGATTGTTTTTTATGATGTGATTAAATGAGATATATGTGGGTATTTCAGTCAGAGTCCTTTCCAAGATGGCAATCACTGAAAGAAATTTCTCAGAAACCTCGCATGGTTACCAAACTGTTAAAAGCCTCGTGCCCAAACTAGTGGTCTTCGGAGGTTCGATTTACTTGTTGGCCAGTTAAAGTTTAATTTTTCATTTAATAATTTAAGAACTTTTTCAAAAATTTTATCTTTACTTCAAACAAAGAAGCTCTGAAGTAGGTTGAGGGCGACAGCATAGGAAGACAATGTCTACTTTTTACTCATTTTAATGCTTGCGTTTCAAAGCAAACATTTTGGAAAGTATTAACATTCCTTCTAAAACACTCTCCAAAAATCAAGACATATCCCCCTGGGCATGAAGCTTCCATTCTTTGAGAACAGGTGTGTCACCAAACTAATACCAAGTTGCTGGGAGAGTTTTAACAAAGCTAGTGCCAAGAGGCCCAGGAAATTTTGCATAGAAGCTGCCAAATTGAGACTTCAATTGCCTACTCTTTACTACAAAGCAAGTGACAAGCTTCTTTTTGATCGAGCTTTCCTAAAGATGTTGGACTTTCATCTGATCCTTTGCAACAATTTCAGGGTGAGGGCTTTTTTTACAGAGCCATTGATATACTAATAGTCCAACATCCGGGAGGTACCTATATATATATATATATATATATAAGTATAATAATATATATATAAGTAATGATATAATATATATGAGTGATGATGATAATAATAATAAGTAATATTAATTAGTTAATTATTGTTTTTTGAGAGCCCTAACAACAAAATGACCTTGATACTAGCCACGTCCCAATTCGACAATATTTCACATTTTCTACGAGAAATAAATATCTGAGTGGCTCTGCTATAGAAGTGGGTAAAGACTCTTTATTTGACGTTGATAGAGAAAGACTCGGAAGTAAAGAAACTCCCTCGAGGTTTACGCTCATATAAAATCTTTTGTCGAATAAATTGGGATGAAGAAGCCCAGATGAAAGATTTTAAAATGGTTTTAGGCCCAGTTTTAAAGAATAATCCTTTAAATGGAAGTCTCTGAAATGTGAAAAGTGTGTGATATCACGTATAGTAGGTAAAGAATTCATGGTTATTAATATATATATTCGTGAGTTTTTAGGAGGAAGAAGGGTCTTGCCTTTGTAATTTTAGTGAAATGAATTTATTATTAAGATTCTGGTTTTCTCCTAGGGTAATTACTTCCGTAGGCATTATACTGAGCCACTTCTCTTTATTAATTCAACTGACTGGTGATTAGGTGGAGAGGGGTTAATCAAAAAAAACTAGAGATTATGAAAACATATTTACAGGGAACAAAAGATATTATACCTCTTCAAACTATATAGTTATTATATGTCTCTTGTGATAGGCTATCAAGATATAGATCTAAGGCGCGTGTAATCGTTGATCTATCTGAATGTAACGATCACAGTACATATCGTGAGGTCAACGTGTTATATGTCTTGACTGTGATTTGATCACATGACGAATTGAAAGTACTATCGTTACGGTCGTTTGAGTTCGTCAGATATAATATATATACTCATATATATATATATATATATAATATATATAATATATATATCATTTCTTATTATATATATATAATTGATTTATTAATAACTACTTATTATATATATTATATATATTATATATAATGGGACACACGTTAATTCATTCATCTGCTGAGAGATCTGGTCCTTTTTAAAATATAAAGAGGAGTAAAGTATAAAACCCGGAATTTATATATGGAATTAGATGGAATTCTAATGTTTATAATTCATGGATTTTAAGGTTCAGGCGATATATGTACGATCAAGGCAATAGTGGTCGGTAAGTGTCTAAGAGGTTTGGTAGCTCCTCGACATTGTAAACACTGTTTGGTTTATGTTATTTTATTTATTATAATATAAACTAAAAGGAAATTACCCAGGGATAAATTCGGGCAAACTGCGATGCGAAAGGAGAGGCTAAAGGGCCCTACTTCGGCCTCAGCCGGGGGACGACGGGGGATGGACCGTCCCCCCTGGGTACCGCACATATTAGTCGTCGGCCGCTGCGAACGCACCTCCTCTTTGATTGTATTTTATTTTTTTATGTAAAAAGAAAAAAATAACGGGAAGAATTAACTATAATAGTATAAAAAATTAACAAAAATTAATGATATAAGCAACTTGTGGTAACTCTCGTCAGCATCTTAGTCACTATCGAGAGTTATTATCAACTTAACCTAGCCGTGACACTTGTCATAAAAGGGCTTGACACGAGGTAACGTTCTGATAGATGTGTATACGAGATAAATTCATGTCTTTTTTATGGCTAAAACTGTTGTGTTGTGTTTTTTGTTTTTTTCTTTAAATATGTATTTTATATTAAAAATATGCAATTTTTCTTTTTTTTCACTTTTCTCTATGAGTGAACACTATTTATTAATACCTTCTAGTTACTTTTAACTTAATTTAATTTATCGAATAAAAGCTTTCTTAATTATGATAAAATTTACATTTTTTGTATAAAAAAAATATTATATCTTGTTTAAAGTTTTTATTAATTTAGGATAATCTTTAGACGAAAATAAGAAAAGGCAATACTGCTCTCTACTTCATAGTCAGCCTAATATATCCCTTAACTACGCCACCTGATATATATAATTTAATATTATTATATATATATATATATAATATAATATATATATATTATATATAATATTATTATTAATAATATATATAATATATATAATATATATTATAATTAATTTATTAATATATATATATAGTTAATATATTATATTAATTATATATATATATATATTATATATATATATATATATATATAGTAATATATATATATTATATATATATAATATATAATATATATATATAAATATAATAATATATATACTTAATATAATTAATTATATAATATTAATAATATAATATATATTATAATTATATATATATAATTTATATATTATATATTATAATATAATATATATATAATATTATATATAATATATATATTATATATATATATAATTTAATATATATATTATAATATATATAATATATATAATATTATATAATATTAATATATTAAATAATATAATTATTAAATATAATATATATATTATAATATATATATATATATTATAATATCCAAATTTGGAGTAATATATAATATAAATTTAGCTAATTGTTTTTTAAAAATGGACTTAAAATTATCTATTCGAAGAGTTTTTTCCTTTTAATTATAAATAAAGTTTTTGTATACTTGTTGGCATATAATTCACCGTGTGAGTCTTTATTTCTTATACTTAAGAAATTTTTATCGCAATAGATAATAATCTTACGGACCTGGAACATAATATGTGCTTTTAAATTTCATAAAAAACTTTAGTAGGTTACAATAAATTGGCACTTTATATATATATTATATAAATAATCATTTTAAACTCGTTTGTTGTTATATTAGAATTCCAGATATAATCTAAATTATTGTTGCATATATTGTTCGAATTCACATTACACATTATTTAACATTTTAAATATTAATTCGAATTATTAATATTATAGCATATAATTATTAAAACCATATATTTAGCATCGGACTTATACTTCACTATCGATTTCTTTTCATATAGTGTGAAAAAGATATTTAATTTCTTCAAATCACACTAAAGTATATTCACTACCGTACTGTGACTAGGAGACGCTGGAGAAGGTAAAAGCTTATTTTCAACAATGACTTTCACTTCGGAGGGATGAGGTTGAATACGATTTATAACATGCTACGCTAAAAGTGTTTTTAATTGTCTATTTTTTCTTATCTCACATTTGAACTATTCCAGTCAAAGATTTTTATTTTTAAATTTAAATGTTTTTTATTCAATAAATTTTTACGTACATTAAGCGATAAATGGGCTTCGGAATAGAATCACTTCAAAAATTATTAATCATCGAACACTTGTAAGTGAAAAATAAAAGAAAGCAGTAATTATGCTACTAGATGTTAAAAGTGTTATTAGTAAAGTTGGAGGGGAAGTTAGATCTAGATTTATGTCAAAATATGAGTCAGATACAATATTGCTCTCTAAGATCTCTCTCTCCCTTCTTCTTTTCATTGTAATTCTCTTCACACTTCCTGGTTCTCTTTTCTTCGTTCTCAATTCTCTTCTCGCCTAAATGTGTACTTTCTTTTCCTTTTGTGACAATGAATCAAGGAAAACTTCTCTTTTTGTCATGTCAAGTCCTTCCTCTCAAAACTCATATCCTACCCCGTCCAGTCTCCTCTTCCTTCTCATCTCTCTGTCTTCCTCTCGTACCATAAACTCGAAAAAAATAGAAACTGACCAACGAATGGTAAAAAGACTCGGTATTCAACTACTATTTGACACTCTAAAATAGTACAATAAGATTTCAAAATTTGAGTAAGGATAGGAATGAATTAATTGGTGTGAGAGATTAGTTTTAAACTTTTGTCTAGGATGTTAAATTTTCAACTCTTTTAATATGTCTCTCTATTAAAATTACCGCTTTTCCAATTTTCCCTACGTGGGAAGCAATATGCTTCCCCCTTTGATCTCCATTGGAACCGCACGCCTTTGATATATATTATATCTATATATATATATATAATATATATATATATAATATATAATAATATTATATATTATATATAATGATATATGAGTATAATATATATAATATTAATTATATTATATATATATAATATATATATATATATATTATATAATAATGCATAACAAATGCTTATATACACGCAATTCATTTTCATCTGAATATTTCTGGGCTCCTGAATGTAAATTTTATTTCTTAGGAGACTCGAAGGAAGAAACCCAGAGGCTCAAAATCTTGTGAATAAATTGGGATGAAGAAGCAGATGAAGATTTTATGGTTTTAGGCAGTTTTTTATAAAAATAATAACCTATTAAATGGAAGTCCCCTCTGAATTGTGAAGAATAAAGTGTGTGTAGTGTGGTTTTTAAGTGTGTGATTATTGCAATCAAATGGTTTTTTAATAAATTTATATATATTCGTGGTTTTAGTGAGGAAGAAAATTTGACCATCGCTTAGCAAGTCATGATATATTAAATGGTTTCTAGTATCCTATTTTTACTGGCTCTTTATTATTCAACTGACTGATTGGTGGAAGGGGTTAATCAAAACTGTTAACATTTTAAGGGAAAGATTTACTTTCAAACGGAAGTTCGTTCGTATGTAGCTATACTTGAGTGCTCAGTAACGATAATATTTATCATTAAATGTATAACGTCACACAAGTCTTCCGTTGGGATTCAGTTTTAAAAACTGGGTGACATCAGAAGTTGTATAACTTTACGCTTGTCGTTCAGATATATATATAATATTATATTAATATATATAAATATATAATATATATATATTATAATAAATATTGATAATATATATATATATATTATATATATTATATTAATACATATATATATACCTATACTTAATATATAATGTGAGAACTTTAGGTCCTCATTAAAAGGTAATAGATTTAACCGTGATATATATATATCGAACGAACGATGGTAATTTTAGTATTTATTTTATTTTTATTCTGTATTTTTATTTCAAGGCAATAGTGCGTCTAAGTGTATTGCTCACATAACAGTTTTGAGTGTATTTTTTTTTTTTAAACTAAAAAGAATACCCAAGATTTAAATCGCATAAGTGACCTGGTAAGAGTAAGGGTCTCTCGGTTACCTAGTCGTGGGGGAACTCGAACTGGGGGACTATTCGTTACCCCCCTCTGTCCTCCGTCGGCTCGAGAACGTGCCCTTTATAATTTTTTTTTCTCTTTTTCTTCTTAAAATATAAATAAAAAAAATAATTAACATAAAATATACCAAAAATGATAAACATGATTTACCGTAAAATAAGCTAACTTGTGGCTCTATACTCTTCTCTGCTGCTTCTCCCTTTCTATTGCGTGAGGTAATTATGCTTACACCGTGACCACTTGTTGGGCTGCACGAGCTAAGCGTTCTGTGATTTTCGATATCATCATCTTTTTAATTGTACTTGTTTGTTTTTTCTTTAACTTTATTTTTAAAAATCAACTTTCTTTTTTTCTTGCCATCATAAAATTTTAAATAATTTAGTAAACTTTAACCATTTAATTTTTAATCTTATGAAATAAAGCCTCCGTTCGTAGTGGGTAGAGTAGGCGCTACTTACCCTGCCTACCCTATATATACGTACCTGATATTATATATATATCAATATTAAATATATATCTACTTAATATATATCCTCTAAAAAAATAATAATAATAAAAATATTTCATGTATCGTAAAATAATTAATATTATATATAGGATAGGGAATATTATATACAATTAATGCATTATCATAAATAATAATATATATAACATATCATACTATTTAAAAACTATATATATTACTATTTAAAAAAAAAGCTAAAAAGAGAAATATATATATACTATATGGTCAGCCAGTGAGTAAGAAAAAAAGCTGAATCATTAGAGACAAAAATTATGTTCAGGATTATGCTACAGTAAAAACAAAATTATATATTTGGAAATCAGAGACAGAGAGGAAAAGATCATCCATAAAAGGAAGGAAAGGGATATCTTTATTTCATTTATTTTTATTTATTTTTTCTAATTCAAACTTAATTTCTCTATTTTTTCTTTAAATTTTCTAATACTCTGAATATCACTGAAAAAAAATTTTTTTACATCCAACCCAAATGAAATTTTTAGTAGACGTGGGTGGAGGCTCGAAGCGACGGGTGGACAGAGAGGACGGGGGGGACGAAGTCCCGACCTGTTCGTCTCTCTCGGAGGCCGGATACGGTACCTCCCGATCTCTCCTTGCTCACCATCATTTGAACGAGGATTTTAACACTCTATTGGTTGTATTTACAACCTTAAACGTTTTTTAATAATATAATAATTTCTGAGTTGTGTAAAGGGAAGTAAAATTAATTTTTTTTGATATATACTATTTTAAAGTATTTTCCTTTTGTCTCACAAGTGTTACAGAGGTTAAGAATATATCAAAATATTCAGGTAAAAATACATTATAATATATATATAATATTAAACTTTATATATTTGGTGGCATAAGGCAAAGTTAATAACATAATTTTGAGCTTTATATATATATAAATATATTATACATACTATATATTATATACTAATAAATATTACATTATAGCATAGTATATAATATATAGACTATATAATGATAATTAATAATTATATATTATATTATATTATATATATCTATATAATATATATATATAATATTAATATACACATATTAATATAATATATTATATATAATTATTATTATAATATTATATATATTAATATATTAATATTATACTATATTATAATTATATCATATAATTATATATATATAATTAAAAATTTATTATATATAATATATATTTAATATATTAGTATATAATATATATATATTTAAATACTACATATAATATATATTATAATATATATATATATAATATATATATATATATATATATTATTATATATATATACTATAATATATAATATATAATATATATTATATTAATATATATAATATATCATATATATAATATATATATAATATATATTAAATATAATTAATATTATACATATTAGATATATATATATATATATACATTATAATTATATATATAATATATATATATTAATTATATATATATATTAATATAATATATACACTCATTCATATATATCTATAATATATATATAATAAATTAATATATATATATATATAAATATATATATATATATAATATACTATTAATATATAAATATAATATATAATCATATATATAGTTTAATCAGCACATCGAAATAATTTTGATTATATTTCTCAACCGATATTTAAATATATTTCATATCTTTCCTCATGATTATACTATGGATACTTCTCTTTTTATTATTAACTTTTGTCCAAGCAAATTATCAATCTTTATTCTTCAATATTCACTTAATCAGAAATAAAAATGTATTTTATAAAAAATGAGAGGTGTATTCACACATACAAACAGAGTGGCCGTAGTAGCAATAGAGTTGGTATTATGTTTCACAAAGCTGAGAGGTATACAGGAACTACAATGGAAGCGCCAATATGCGTAGGAACATGAGAAAAGAAACAATATTTGCTATCCATTTAGTTTTTTTTATTAAAGTTAACGTAGATTGTTAACCGCTAAATCCTTATAGCGAGTTTTTTCATTCTTTCCACATATATTACACAACCTTCTAATAGTTTAGAGAAATTATGTAAACAATATTTAACACTGAGTAGCTGTATATGCATTGCCATGCTCAAGGTATTTTTTAATTCTCTTATTCTTATATCCCAACTTAATTTGTGTGAATTGTGTCTAAAATGTATATGTAAGTTTTAATTATGTTAATCATATTTATATTATATTTAAATATTATTTATTTTTTTGTGCTACAAACTATTATTATTTATTATAATTATATCTTATATTTTTATAATGAGGGACTCTAGAGCCGTATACTCATAGTGAAGTAGACAATGAGTAATGGGTGGAGAGGGAACGATAGTACCCTATACTAATCACTATCGTGTATTACCCCTGTCCTATATTAGTAGGTGAGCCTATATATATGTAGAACGTAAGACCTATATATATATACTATCATATCACTTGAGATATTTAATATATTTAATATATCTTTTATTATGTACGTATTTAATTTCTTAGAGGTGAGTTGACTCTATATCCTCAGGCTGCTCCCCGTGGCTTATACAACGGTTTAAAATCAAAAATAATAAAAAGAGAAACGTATACTGATCTTTCACAGTTATAAAGACAAATATTCGTAAAGGCTTACACTAATAAAATTCTCTTTTTTTTTTTGCGGTCTAATGTAAAAAAGACATATATTACATTAAACATCATAAAAGACTTTATGTAATTAATTACAAAAAGTGTAAACGCAATTCATCGCCATTCGAAATAATGCTATATTCAACAATTGTAAATAATAAATATGTGCGACGCTCACACAGAAGACTATACTATCGAAATATATCAGCCGTGTGTGGTCTCAAGTAAACTTGTAATAAGATTATATAACACTATTACATATGGGTGATACTTGTGAGTCTAACTATCCTTTTTTTTTTATATAGAGATACAGAGTTTCCTATGATTTTTAGTTTATTTTTGATACTTTTTATATGAAATCTATTAAACACAACATTTTTAATTAAAAAATAATTTATAGTAACAACAATTACCTAATTTAATGTTTTTAATATGCACATTATTTACGTGTGAGGATTAAAAAATTATACAATAATACTTATAATTATATTATAATTAGTCTATAAAATATACACTGAATATTTGTGAATATAAGTGAAAAACCAATTAAATACTAATTTATATCACTAAATTATACTCATATAGTGTAATAAATCAATTTTATAGATATTAAAAATAAAAAACTTTTAAAAATAGGGTAATAATTCATCGTAAAATTATCTTGGATGTAATGACTGTTTTTATATTTTCATTGTTTTAATCTCAATTTATATTTATCTATTTAATAGATAGATTATATATAAATATATATTAAAATATATTAATATTTATATAATATACTAAATATCTATATATTTCAAAATGCAAGTGAAAATTATATAAATATCGATAATACCAATATAACAGAATAACTAAGGTATATATAAATGCAGATCATAAGGTATTTCACGAGGTATTCTATAAGTTAACATGAGTCGAAATGAATAGTAGAGGTATTATAAATATAATACTGAATATGAAGTATAAAAAGAATATGTTTTTGAAAGAGAAGAGAGAGCCGGAGGAGGATAGAACCCGGAGTGAGTATTATAAAAGTTGGAGCTGGTGTGAGAAACCTGGTGTGCCGAGAGAGAATGCTGTGGAAGGATAAGAATTAAAATATAAATATATATATATATATGAT
This sequence comes from Trachelipus rathkii, assembly GCA_015478945.1. Classification (NCBI taxonomy): domain Eukaryota; kingdom Metazoa; phylum Arthropoda; class Malacostraca; order Isopoda; family Trachelipodidae; genus Trachelipus; species Trachelipus rathkii. The sequence goes on from JABUQX010060690.1 coordinate 39,658, forward strand.
ATAATATATATTATATGAATTATATACTATATAATTATTGTTAAGATAATTTATATTTTATAGTTAATATTAATGAGTTAACTATTCAAGTATATATAATAGTATATATATAGATTAATATTATATAGTATATCATATTATAATATACCAAAATATACTATATATTATACTATATATATCAATAATATACGTAGTACTTATACAATATATAAAAAATACTCATTAAACCTATCTATCATAAATGATTTCTATACTGAATTACTATATCAAAACTGGTATATATATTAATAATATATATATATATTATAATTATATATATATATATATATAAGTATGCCCAACGAAACAAAAATATGTTGGATGGTTTATAAATATTTTATATTTTTTTTAAGCTTTATATAAAATTTTGCCTAACATTGTTAAATAATTTTGCGCACACTAATGAGATATAATTTAGTTAGTATATAAAGTTCCGCCTAAAATCGAACATAAAACAAAAAATCAGTTGCCGGAAAACTTGTCTTTGTGCGACAGAGTATTAATAATTTTAAACAGAGTATATAGTGAAAATTCAAATCAAAATCTGTGAATCATATTAATTCGAAGTTTTGACACGCTTTTGTCATAAACACAGTACACTGTGTTATCTTCGTTAGTAATACAAGATTTGCCGAATAAGAAGTTTTAATATAATTTATAAAAACCGGAAGAGTGGTTATTTTTTAAACAATAAACGATAATATACCTTAGCATATAAAGATATATTATGTAAACCAAAACCTTACAATTAACCTTGTACGAATACTGAATGGAAATTCCGCCTCATTCTCCTCTCAGATCACTCGTAGAGAGGTTTTTCATCTAGTAACTACTACCTGCTTCCGGTGTAATCTCATTAAATCGCTGTTAATCATGAATGACGCTCCGTGAAAACAAGTCTGGATTCTTCAATCACGATTCTGTGTCGAAGACCAGAGAGATTGATATCTCTCAAATCGCATCTGGATTAATCGTCTCTTCTCGTTTCTCGCGACAAGGGTGCAATCTTAGAATCTCTCTTCTCCACTCTCCTCTCCTTATCCCTTCGCTCTCTCTCTCTCCTCTCTATTCAAGATGAAAAACGTTGACACAAAGCTTAGAGGCATCGATAAAATCATTAATATATATAAAACAACATATTATATTCAAATATTTGATATAATATATATTAATATATACATACCTATATATATATATATATATATATATATATATATATATTATATATAATAGCTAAGGAAATCTTTGCTTCTATATACGTACATGTAAACTATAGAGAAGGTGCCATGATGCTTAATCTAAATTGAATAGACCAATAAGAGCTCAGCTCGGCAGCTTGTTGTGTCTATATGGTGGGGCCTGGACGAGCTGAGAGGTGGTTCAGAAAGTGCCAAGACATAAGATGAGGCACACGTTATTATAATCAGCTCTCATACAAAACCGGTTCATTTTAAATCATTATTAACAATATATTAACTAAATACTATTAGAAATATTTTATTCCTGTATTAAACTTTCCAATTTTGCTTTGGACTATTTTCGATTGAACTAGGGAATTTTAAAATGTTTACAAAAAAATAAGGGATATTTCTTGTCCCTCTGTATTTACACTATGGTAATTTAAGGAAAACATTTCCATCTGGAGACTTATTTGGCTTAGGCAATATTTTTGATAGGCAACAGCCAAGGCGTGCTTTAAAAAGATAAACAAGATCACACTTAAGTAAAAAAGTCAACTAGGCTAAGGTTTAAAAATTTAGCAGTGGGCTAATTATTATAGCATGGCGCTATTTTATGGATTTATACAATAAAGTTCTACAGCTTCAGAAGAAATTATAAGAATTCTGTAAAGTATATGTTTTTTAAGTTAAAACAATAGTTTTCTAGTTTAGGCCTTGATAAAAATCTTATTATTAGTATAGAGGAAACAGTTCCCAAACGTAAATTAGGCTAGGCTCTATCTATTCTATTTTATTCTTACCCACCTCTAACTTTATCTCCCTAAATCTGTTTAGTTTTGGGACATACTCTTTACCTGGTAGATATTATTGTGGCCATAAGCTAGAAATTATCCTAATAACTACGTATTCATTTTACCAAAATAAAGCCTTAAACTTATAAGGCTTCTCTCCAAGTTTAATTTCTTAGAAATTGATTGCTCAAAGCTATTATCAATATATATATATGGTGAGTTTTTCTTTATTTTGTTAATTTTTAAGTTAATAGGCTATATTTAATAATTTTAATAGGCGATCCCTCATTACAGGAGTAAGCAGTTCACTCAACTGCTCTTATTGAACAAAACGGATATTTCTGAAAAGAAATAATCCTTTTAATACATCTTAATTACAAGTATAAATACAAATAACTGAATGCTACATGTAGGAATTAAACATTTCATCCAAATTCTATACCATAAATTGACGCTTCTTTAACTCAAGACAAAAAAGCCTAATTCCATCTATTTTTATTATTCCGTCCCTGTTAAGATTGTAAAAGAAATTTAAATCAGATCTTACACACACACAGCACACACACACACACACAACCACACACCCACACAACAGCAACCACCACACAAACACACACACACACACCACCACACACACACACAACACACACAACACACACACACCCACACACACACCCACACCACAACACACACGCGCACCACGCAAACGCACGCACGCGACGCACGCACGCACCACGCACGCACGCACGCACGCACGGCACGCCACGCACCACGCACGCACGCAACCACACACACACACACGCACACACACACACAACACACAACACACAACAACACACCACCACACACACACACACCACACACCCACACACACACACACACACACACACCACAACACCACACACAACACACACCACACACACCACACACCACACACACACACACACACACACACCCACCACACACCACACACACACACACACACACACACACACACACACAACACACACACACACACACACAGCATATATATATATATATATATATAATATTATATATATTAATAATATATATATATAATTAATATATAATATTAATATATATAATATATATAGTATATATATAATTATATATATATATATATTAATATCATATATAAAATATATATAGTATATATATTATAATATATAATTATATCATACGAAATAACGTTGATCGGTATCTAAAAATACTGGATAACGATATAAGAGCAATGGATTTGTTGATGGAATGATTAGTCTTGATATAGATTCAGATGTGTGTATTTATTTTAAAAAGAAAGAAAAAAAAAAAAAAAAAAACCATTTTATGTTTCTTATAAAAGTATTTGAACAAAAGTAATCGTTTTGTATATTAATATTTTGAAAGTTTCTGTTGGGTTTCTTCTTTCAATAGAAATACTCGCTGCAGGAGCATGGCAAAAAAAAACAACAGAAAATAACATTCTGCTTTAAGTGGTATCAAGCTATTTTTTGCGACATAATTTTCCATTTTGGAGAAGATCAGGACGAGACATTAACATTTGAGATAAAATTAATAAGATTAGCTTAGTAAAGAAGCAGATGTACGTTCAAGTACACGTGACGATACACTCAGCCTCATGCCTCAATTTAATAAGGGTATTAGTAGTCTGTTGGTGTGGGCTTTTTCCTGCGACTCACGTTCATGCGTTTTGCTACTTAATAAACTATTGGTTTTCTGGCCACATTGGTCGTTGCCCCACCACTCTAAATTCTGTGGAACCAATGGCAGCTCGAACTCAGATCATCGACAACTCACAAGCAACAGTGAATCGATGATGATGATGCTCGATTTAGATTGATGATCGAATGCGACTGGATGATGATAATATGGATAATTGTAAAATATAACATTTAATCTGCGCAACAGGCAATTACTGATTTTTTTTATGTATATGTTACATATCACAGAATTAATTAGCAAAACATAAAGAACACACCACGCACGCACTGACACCGCACACACACGCATATAATATATATATAATAATATATATATATATAGTATACATATAATATATAATATATAAAAATAATATATATATATATAATTATAATATATATATATATATATATATATGAAAACTATATATGAATCACCGCACACCACACACACCTTACACAACACACCACACACACACAACACACACACACACCAAACTTAGTTATTTTTATTTTGCAAAAATTTTCGCCAACTTTTTGCACAAAAGAATTTTGCGATATTTTCTGGTTTTTGCCTCATCAATTTCTTCATTCTTTCTGGAAAAAACAGCCAAAATCACACATAAAATAACGGCAAGATATAAAGAAAAAAATAATTTCTTCATTTTTTTCTCTCATTATGCCGCACCGGCCCCTTCCCCAATTTCTCCCAAAACCCACCCCGCCCATTCTCATTAACCCCTACCCTATCCCAACCATTGTGAAAAAGGAAAATCTATTTCAATTCTGTCTAACAAAAAAAGGATAACATAAATATTTCATTTTTTTTTTTTTTTTTATGCGTTTGTTTATAAGGAAGATTTTATTCTGCATTGTTCACCGAAAAAAAATCTAATAATATAATGGCTTATTTTCAATAATAATGAATAATAATAAATAATAAAATATAATAATAAATAATAATAATAATAATAATAAATAATAATAATAATAATCTAATAATAATCACATAATAATAAAATTTAATAATCAAAATGTAAAAACGCATTAAGTGCATTTATTAAGCAAAAAAATTAATAATATAATTTATTTTTCAAAATAATCAAATAATAATAATAATATTAATAATATAATAATAATAATAAAATCAATAATCAATAATCAATAATAATAATAATAATAAATATAATAATAATAATAATTAGATAATAAATAGCCCGGAAAACCATACCCCATAACAAATTTATTAAGCAAGCAAAAACCCCATCCGTCGGCTAACGCTCCTCACCCCGAACCTATCAGATGCTGCTAGAATGTCCTTGTGTATACATCACTCCCGTACGATATCTCTTTGTAGCTACATTTCGGTTATTTCATACCAAACCCCCGCGATACGATCAGTCTATATACTTTTAAATTCTCTCTCTCTCTCTCTCTCTCTCTCTCTCTCTCTCTCTCTCTTCTCCTCTCTCTCTCTCTCTCTCTCTCTCTCTCTCCTCTCTCTCTCTCTCTCTCCTTCTCTCTCTCTCTCTCCTCTTACTTTTTTTCATTCATCTTTGGAAGTATTTCTTTATCACAAAGTAAAGTAAATCAAGCTTTTATTGATTTTCACACGACACAGCACACCACCACACACACACACACACACACACAATATATATAATATATATATATATATATTATAATAATATATATATATATATAATTATATATATATATATACTATATATATATATACAGTATATATATCTACTATAAATATATAATCTAAATATATAATATATTAACAATTATATCGTTGCTTATAAATGCGTAGTCATATATACTATAATATATATATATATCCTATATACTACTATCTATATAATAGGTACTTATATAGCTGATATATGATAGTTATAGTATGATATATAGATATTAGAATATATATATAGTAGTATATATATAGGTGAGTACGATACTCATGATATATATTATGATATAGTATATATATATATATAGTAGTAATATATATAGTGATATATAGATTCTAGGAGTATTGTCATTTGGTGTTTAGCCCATTTGTCTGCAGTTTGTGTTTTTCACTGTGTTATGGCACCTCGAATTTTATATGATTTTTATGTATGTATAGTTCTATATTTTTTTGTTCTGAATCCTTTATTTATGATTATTGTTGATTATTACAATTATATTTTAATATTAGCATTCAATATTATAAATATGAATAATAAAAAATAGTCATATTAGACTTAATAAAAATTATAATTATAATTATCAATAAAATGAAAAGAGAAAGAAAGAGACAAGAAAAAGAAAAAGAAAACTTAATAGTTGGAAAAGAAGTGATATTATGTTTATATGCCGATTCCTTTCATATTTCTTGATGTGACAAAACACTATCTTGCAAAATTAACACACCATATTTTTTAAATAACATCAGATTGCCAATCTACTTAAAATTTATATTAATTCATCATCTAATTAAAAAGGAATGAAACCTATCTTTAAAAACCTGACGCGCGAGACAATGTTATGAATGAAACCTTTAATTTTAGAAAACGCAAGTGGAATAGTTTTGAACTTCATATTCTATAATAGGGAAACTATTTATATTAGAATTAGCTTTTGCAGCAGCTCTTGAGATATAAGATCTACTTGACGCTGTATCGATTTAACATCTGAAAGCCTTTTCATTACCATTGAAAACCAAAATTTAAAGGAGAAAAATTTCGCGCAATATATTCATTCTCTAAATTTGATGAAAAGTTATGCAATGAATTGGTCGTTGTATTTACCACCTCACTATTTATTAACATTACACAATGGTTGTATGTGTGATCTACTTCACATTTACACGGGAAACCTCAATTTTATTATTATTAAACCGAAAACCATTGTGCGGATGATTGCCAGCACACTTTTCGCATAACCCCAACTCTTTTACTCTATTAATTCTGCCTTCAAAAAATTGCTATATACCAGGACTACAATCCTCAAAGATGAGGCCACAGACATAATTAACTTTTTTTTCACCTCTTTTACTTTAAACTCGAAGGTGTGAGGAATTGCCAAGAGTTGTTTACTGTAGCTATTGGAAGATGTTATTCTTTTGGTAGTAACAAGTGGTGAGAGTTTGTATGTTTGGCACTACTGTGTCTTTCCTGAGGAAGAACTATAACTAATTAAAGGTTTTAACTTACCTATAAGGTCAAAATTCATTAATATGCAGGTGAATTGGTGGCCCTACTTTTCTTGAGAGAGAGAGAGAATACTTTAGGTAGCTTTTTTACTACTATATGACAACAAACAACAGCCTGGACTCTTTGCGATGGTAAAATTAATTATGCACCTTTAGATCATAAATAATTGCCCTGATTTTAATTAATGCATTTTTTAAGGATAAAAAATCTTTATCATATTTGGATTCTATATAATAGCTATCAAAGAGGCAACAAATAATCTTTGTTATAGTGTCGTACATCCAAATATTCAGCTTTCAACAATTCTAATGCTACTTTATAATGTTCAGGTCTAATAGATAAATGAGAAATAATACTTAAGGGATAGTCCTTTAAGAAACTCAAGGTACATAAATTTAACAGAATCATTAAGTTTAGGGTTCTTTTAAAGAACATTTATAAATTCATTTAAATAACCTTTAAAACTATTATTTAAATTTCCATCAAAATAGAACACTCATTGTGGCAATTTACTTAGATAGTGTGATCAATGTATTTTTAGCTTCCATCAAAACTATCAGAAATATTTAGGTTCTTGTCTTAGCAGTCTCTTACTTAAAATAAATTCATTAAAACACTTAATTAAATTTCTAATTCTAAATAATAATCACTTTGACTTTCTATTTCAGATCGCAGACTAGGCTTCAAGCTCAGATTCCATCAATACATCAATCATGCTTAATCAAATTCTTTTGATTTTAACATCAAATTATTTATTTCATTTATTTGGATTTGCAAAAAATAATACCCAAACTGTCAATTAGTTTTCAATTCATTTAATTATTTATATTTTAGTAAATCGCCGAGTCTTTATATTAGTCCTCAACTTTTTAAATTTGATAAATTTTGGTCCTTTTGTTTCAAATTGTATTTATGTAAATATTTGCTTAGATATTAAACCTGATATTGTGTCACCAATAGAATTAAAAATATATAGGCCTACAACTCCCTAGGCTTTCAAAAAACTTTTATCAAAACTGAATTTCAGTCCTAGGGTAGCCTAATTACAACATTATTTTCATTTTTCATTAAATTACTAAATTCAAGGAAAACGCAAACACACTGCTTTGTTTTTATATTACAAAACATTAATTATTAGAAATAATTATATTAATTATACAAATAAGCTTCAAAATGCGGGGTCAAAATTCATACATTATTAACAAACCAAAAAACAAAAAAGACAACAAATTATGGAATATATCGATTATTTAAAGTATGATATTTAATCGATATCACAAAAATCATCGATTATAAACATGATATTAGAATCGATATCAGAACAAAATATCGATTATTTGGAAAGAATGAATGATATAATATTATTGAAAATAATAAAGCCAATTTAAATAATCGATTATCTTTTCTAAATAAAAAAAGACTATTACAAAAACCTTTCAAACCAATGGAATTCCCGCACCATTTGAACACGTGATTAAACTATTGCGCACAATATAACGCAATGCGCAGAACTTTTAATTTAATACTTTAAAATCTTACACAAGTTAAATTTTAAATAACTTCACTTTAATTGTAATTTTCAATAATAACTTTCAAATATACACATTGAAGAAATTGTTAAAAAGTTAAGGGTTTTTTAATTAAAAATTTCAATGTCTAAGGCTTTGAATAACCTTTTAATCAAGTAAAGCGATCGCATACGAATCCAAACCCTTTTTCAAATTACTCAACACATTTAAATTTGCATAATTCGGATGAAAGCTCTTGACGCCACCAACTATTTTTATTTTTTTACACCAAAGTACTATAATATTTAAATTAGAGAACTATATTTAAATAATTGTTCTTCCGGTTGACGAATTCCGAAGTTCATTGTTATTAAGAGATAAACGATGAAGCCTTCCCTACAATACTCTTTTTGGGAACAATTACTTAATACATTAATAAGACAGTTATATGACAAGAATATATTATTAACGGAAGAATTTCCAAAGGTTTTTGAAAGGGTTCCTCTCATGTTTAAAAGACTTCGTTAATTCTTACTTTAATAACTAAACCTTTATACAAGTTAACTTACCGTCTAAGAAGTGTGATCGAAGTGCAATACTATTGAAAACTGCCGTATCATATAAACATTAATAAAAAGAAAAAGGAACGATTGTTATCTTTCACTTAATTACTAAACGAAGTGTATTAAATATATAATCATAATATATATATATATATATCAGAAAATGACAAATATCAGTTGGTGCATATAAAAAATGTTAATACTGGAAATGTTAATATCTAACTTACTCTATCAATTAATGTTAATTAATTTTATGAATCAGTTAATTTAAATATTTTGCCAGGAAGCAATATTAAAATTATTGGAAGCAAATAAAATACGAATAATAAAATAATAAATAATTTATTTTCTTTAAAACTTTTTAATTATAAGAAATTCCTAAAATTACGCGTAATAATTTGTGAATACAAGTATATATTAATTTAAAAAAAAAAAAAAGATAATTATTATAAGTGCCAAAAACCCAATGCATTGAAAAAGAAGACCTTGGCCTAATTCATCGATGTTTGTTTACATCACGTGAGAATTCCAAATTTGCTGTAGAGAAAATTGAACATTGAAATTTTATAATTTGTTTTGAGGATTTGTCGTCACTCGTTATTACTACAAGTTATTTAGACATTAATTACGCTTTTTTACAATTACTTTTTTTTGAATGCAAAAGGAGAAAATAATAATAATAATAATAATTTAGAAAAACATTTAAAAAAAGTCCCCACTCTCTCTCTCTCTCTCTCTCTCTCTCTCTCTCTCTCTCTCTCTCTCTCTCTCTCTCTCTCTCTCTCTCTCTCTCTCTCTCTCTCTCTCTCTCTCTCTCTCTTTCTCTCTCATCATCATCATCATCATCGTTATTATTATGATGAGTTGTTCAATTTAAATGATATCTGTGCTCACCTGCAAAATCTAAGCTAGGTGGGGTTAGCAAGGGTCTACGTTTTTGTCATTTTTATTATTATTTTAGACCCCTTCATCCATTAGGGCTCTTCTCGTGAGCTGTGGTGATAAATGATAAAAAAGAAACAGAAATATAGGAACCAGGAATGCGTGTAATAAATTACGTTACAATTTCCAATATCTTTTGTAACAGGGACTATAGCCCAAATGGTTGACAGGAAAAGGGTCGACACAAAACAGCAGGCGTTAGGTTAGGTTAGGTTAAGTTAGGTTAGGTTAGGTTAGGTTATGTTAGGTTAGGTTAGGTTAAGTTAGGTTAAGTTAGGTTAAGTTAGGTTAAATTAGGTTAAGTTAGGTTGTTAGGTTAGGTTAGGTTGTAGGTTAGGTTAGGTTAAATTGCCTTGAGGACGATTAGGTTGTTGCTGTTGTTGTTGCTGCTAAGTTAGGTTAGGTTGTTATATTGCCGTTGCTGTTGCTGTTGCTGTTAATGTGACTTTTTATACGTACCGGTAGCTTTCTGTTAAGTTTTTTTGAAATGTTAGAAAAACTTAAATAATTTTTTTTTTTTTTTTTTTTTTTGCAAATGACGACCCTTTTTCCTGTCGACCATTTATTTGGGTATAGGTCCGTTATACGAGGGTGCAGGATGTTGACTCGACTCTTTTGCCACCCTCCAACCCAGTGGTGCCCAACCCGTAGCCCGCGGAAAACATGTTGCTCGCGTACCGTTCTAATGTTGCTCGCACTCGCGTATTCAGATTTATCCCGTTTATTAAAAATTAAATAGTTTTAGAAATTATATATATAGATAAGAGTATATATATATATATATATATATATATATATATATATATATATATATATATATAGTATATATATATATATATATATATATATATATATATATATATGTGGTTATTATATAATATCATTGATCTATGGTCTTCTGCATTAGGACTATGGGGAGTCTTATGTGGTAGTGCTTGACATATCTAAGGCTTCTGACAGGGTATGACACGCACCGCTACTCTCTAACTACCTTCCTTTGGATTTCTTCCTTCGCTTTGCTTACTTGTCTAGTTTTCTTCAGATCGTTCCGATTTCAGCTCTTGTTGATGGAACAACATCTTCTCCTTTCTTGTTAATTCGAAGTATGCACGAAAACGGTGCGTTTCACGATAAATGCGAAACGGTTAAACACAACGATTGAACGAAGCACATCG
>JABUQX010060691.1:0-18292 GCA_015478945.1 Trachelipus rathkii
CAGATATTGAATTTTGAAAATGCTTGTAGATTCAAGAATGAGAGTGTGTTGAATGTAGATGAAATAAATACCGCTTTTATGAAAATGAAAGAGAATTATGTATACGTTATGCCCAATTACAAAATTACGAGAAAAGGCTCACAAATATTGTTTCAAAGCAATTGTTTTCTAAGTATCTTTTAAACGATTGTCGAGGAGGTTTTTGGAAAGTGAAAGAAGTGTGGTGGAGTTTAGGGACCGTGCAGAGTAGATATTAAAATGCAGTTAAAGAAAAGACCATCAATTAAAGGCGAAAAAATGAGTTATGTAGAACAGAAACCTAAAGTCTTAAAATTCTTTGATGCGAAACACGTTCAGAAAAGTAAAAATAAGTGTTTTATATATATTCAAAAATATAAACTGATATATATATTATATACGCACTTCACGGGACTCGAGAACTTAGCGACCTGTATATATATATACCGGGTCTCACGAACTCCGATCCGAACTCCCGCCCTTATATATATATACGACTTCAGGCGCGTTATACTCTGGCTTACCGGGTGTCAGATTATTCATCACTCCGGCTCCGCTTCAACAGCTTGCAGTGAACGATCTTTGAAAAGTTTAATTATTATTATTAATTCTTATATAATTAATTATTATTATTATTTTATTATTATATTATTATTAAACTATATAATTTAGTCTATTATTATATGGAAAATTATATCATTAGTCATATAATCTTTAAAGCATAATCTAAATTTTTTTTTCAATTATCACTTTAGAATTAAAAGTATTCATAGATTCAATAGAAAGGTTGTATATGAAGGGGGGGAGGTCATTATCTTATTGTATCGCACACTACCTTTTTCCTCCTATTTATGTATATTATAGTCCCTATTGTATTATTATTAATCAATCAAGCTTCTTTCTAGAGTCACTTTATTACTTCCTATTATTTTCCTATCTTAAATCTAAGTTTCTTCACGGTAGAAAGGCTAAAGGGGATTAAGATAAATACTCTCTTAGTTTAAATTTAATGTTTACTAAATGAAGATTATTAGGAGATGTTCTCACAACATATTAACTTTATAAGCATATATAAAAAGTCGTAATATATATAATTACGAATGTTAATACTAAACAAGCTGTAGGGACTAATAATAAATATCACAGATTTTAAATATAAATCAACATAATATCTATCCTATCTACATAGAAAAATATATTTTTGATAAACTAGAAACTTATACAATATTCAAATTTTTTAATTTATAAAATAAAATAAAATAAATCAATACATCATATATTAAAAAATATATGTTTAATAAATTATCTTATTCCTCCCACCTAATTATATTTTCAAGTCGGATAGTAATCTGAGAATTAAATGCGGTCAGTAATAAAAAAAAATATTATGTTTTAGTTGTCAGTATAATACTTCATTTCTCCTATCATTCAATATTTAGAAATTACATAATACAAAAATATGACTCATACTACCATATATATCAAACATTCAAATATATTAATAAAGACACATATGGTATTAAAAATAATAAAAAGATATTATAATACTATATGTGAATAAGTCAAATAATTTCAAAACCATTAATTATTACATGTTTTAGTATTTAAAAAGACCGTTTATTATCAAAAATTATTTAGAATCAATAAAATCATAATTTAATATTTTAATTTAAATCGCAAAAAACAGAAATATTTAATTCCAAATAATCAAATTATAATAATTATTAATTATTATAAAATATAAAATATAAAGTAAAACTCAACATTAGAAAGTTTATACGACTATATAACTATAATATTAAATAATGAGAGAAGAGAGTATATCACTCATTGAAATCCCGAAAGGAATTGTACGGGCCGTGTTTTTTATAAGAGCTCTTTTATTAGCTGTCATTCGCAGCTTCTTTAGCCTTTGGAGATAGTCATTAATACTCGATAACTTTTAATAATTTAATTTAGGCTATTAAACTATATAAAGAGTAGGAGTCATATCACTAAATTAGTTTATAACATATAATAAACAAATCATATGATGGTTTTTTTTTCATACTTTACATGAATATCCTCTAACCAAATGATATATAAAATACATGATGTAAGGACACCAATCATAAAGTAATCAATAATATCTATTCAACACATTAACTAGTCTAGATTATTAAATAATAATAATTCTCCATATCCTTACACTAAGAAAATATCATTGACGACACAATATTATTCATTATCTACTCGCAATGATTACCCAAAAATATCAAACTAGACTTATTATCTCCTTATTGTATCTTCCATATCTCAATCGTTTATCATCGTTTCAATCAATAGTCACTCTAAAGTTTTAAACCAATATCATCAACCCTCACAATTAATACACCTATAAGTTATTTGTCACGATTTATTTAATTAATGTTGCTGTTACACTGTGCGTATTCTACATAATGTCATAATCCTTAAGATTTTTAAAAATGATGAATCTATAGAAACATTCGCATAAGTTTCTTATAAGAATGTTTCTGCATCTAGTTATTATTTTTAGTTTTTTCCTTTTTTTTTTTTTTTTGTTACACCTTTCTCATTTTTCTTTTTTTTTTTTTTTTTATCTGTAGATAGATATCGCGTAATATCAGCCCCTATTATCAACCGTTTTTATAACCCCTACACATTAATAACACCATAGTTACGTCTCTCGAATTTCATATCAACACAGTATAAACGCTTGTACACAATCCCGGAACGATTGAGCTGTTCTACTAATTAAAGATATTAACCTGTCGCTTACTCTGCAGAATATACCAATACTGCTTTCCGAGTCTCTATAACCTGCCTCTAAGCAGAAAGCTTTATCTGAAAAGTTCTGTTATCTCGTGGGGGGGACGCGGGGGGTGAGAGGCCGAGTCTCAAAAACCCAACAGTGTAATGATTTAAGCTAAATGTATACTATTTTCCGCTTGAATAAAGTATTAGAAACTTGAAATTTCACTCATAGAAAACCCCTTGTACAGAACTATTGAAATTTAAAAGCCAGAATATGATTTTTCTTGATGTAACGATGAGTATAAACCATCCGTTTTACTTCTTAGAAATGTTCAGCAATAATTTTTAAAGTGTCCCCACTACTTCGCTCGGTGTGATCCACGTAATATCGTTCAGTGTCGTGTGTGCGCGTTCTGTCCCTTCTATATATTTTTCCACCCAAATCGCAGAAATTAAGATGACAATAAATATATATGCCACGAATGCATCTTGAAAAGACCATAGAACAATTCTCGATCTATCTTTTATGTTAATAATAGTCCGTTTATCCTTCGATATTCGTTCAAAGTCTATCATTGTAAACGGATATGACAATAGATGGGTTCCAGTTTTACTATGTGATAATTTACCTGCAGGGAAAATCTAACGCTCTGTCTTTATATCGTTCAGTGAATTCCACATTGTATACTAAACTCTGATTAAATCATCTTTGAGATCAGCTATTGTTAATGTGACGTAAATCTTTGGTTCGAGAAGTTCAAACCATTTAAGAAAAGCTTGGGTGTATCTTGTGTGCTCTTCTTTTCAAGCTACTCTTATTCAGTGTAGGAAACACTCTGAAACTCTCGTTGTCGTTTCTGTCATGTTCACATAAGTTTCTTGACTCTTTGCAGCCCGGATTTCTACAATAGGGTGAAATGAACTAATCTTTCCTTATTCTTCCGGCAATAACAGGTATATAGAGTTCTGAGGCGGGAGACCCATACATTGCTACACGAATACGTCTTGTTCACTTCTCTACTAAATGTTTCAATGGTAGGTAGTTCAGACCCTACCAATTTTGTAGGTATCCCACTAGGGAAAGCCTGAGTCTTCTGTACCCATGGATATAACGATGTGAAATCTAGGTAGTTCTAGATAGTTAAGTTTGGTTTTTCCGTCTGTAGGTGGATAATAGTAGACGAATTGGTCTCAGTTATTCAGAACATCACCTACTATAGTAAATTCTCCATTCTTTATATAAATTATTTATTAGTCATACATCATTGACTACCCTAATTGACAACTGACTTAAAGCCTATCATCTTCTCATTTCAGAGTGGTATCGTGAGGTTGTTCAATTATAGAACCGTCAACCTTATACATTCCTACTTTCATACTTTTTATCATTCACAACCCCATATCACCTAATCAGCACCTCTGAACCTTTAAGCTCTACTAGGCTGCTTCCTGAGCATAGTTACTCTATACGATTCAGACCCGTAACATTCCCGGTGTTGATATCTTTCTATCTTCACTATAGCTTGCTGTCCATTGTCATATGTCCAGGGAACAAATAACACTATCACTTTTCTATTTCTCAAACAGAACCTTATGATCTTTTTTTTTATAACTGCATCAATCATTAGCTTCCATCTCTTTAGTTCATTCTTTGTTTTTAAAGTTTCATCTTAACACAACTAAATTTTTAGTTATTCTCAACAACATCTGATCTCCGTTTATAATAACCACTTATATTTAGTATTTATGACACTGGAACCTATGCATAAACCGTACAGGGAATGATGCTCTCATGTTTATCTTACTCACAGTTTTAAAATCGCGCTTCACAACCGTCTGCGTGCTTAGCTCGATATTTGATCACCTGTATACGCTGCAATATACATACAAACCATCTGATAGCCTCATATGGCAATAACGATTTCTGACTATCTTCTACCTATATGAGTACGATAGTATTATTTAGGTTCCATGAAAAGCGCTTTAAAAGTCTTTTGAAAACATAGAGCTGCTATACAGTGCAACATTCAGTTACACAATCAATTTTAAAACATGTCTCTAACACATTTATACGAAAACTTCCAAAAAACTTCGGCGTAAAAATATCTACATCTGCACACAATATTTTGTACATTCAGCCTTAATATCATCATGCCCCCGCGATGTCGACATACCAATTTCTGTTAACTCTTTTTATTTCTTCATCATAATTTCTGATCTATCAATCTTCGAAACATATCAATGAGAGGAATGGGGACATACATAATCAAGATTGTTATAATATGTAAGACAACTTTGTAAGGAAAAGAAACCCTCATAGATCCCCATCAAGACCCGATACATTTAGGACATAAGGATTTTAAAGCGCAGGCAATATTAGTTAATTGTATCTTTTAATTCAATCATTGTTATACGCTGTCATTATGAATTCGATTCTTGTTCCTCGTTTAAAGGGGATTTACCCTTATAAGCTCAACCTTCAAGGTTCTTCCCAACGTCTATTGGTCACGAACTGCGTTATCAAACCGACCACCGTTGTGTGCTGCCACAACGATGGAGTCTTTTGGATGAGCTTTAGCAAATGCTGCAATATAATTTATAAACTGATCTACAGGACATTTTTCATACTCATTTGTAGCATTCTCATTTAAATAAAAAACTTCTTTTCGTTTCGTCTTACAGCTCTTACAATTCGTTAATTCTTTTTTACTACATTTATAACATACAATCATACTCACAAGAAGATAAGGGACCATATCGATCAGTTCATTATTAGTTTCAGGGTTAATCTGAGGATTGTGTTGATATGTTTCGATGTCATAGTAGAAGGTGTATGTATTGTTTTTCTTCTGCCCATCATTCTTAATTTCTATAGGTTTCATATAGCATTTATGCTTCCCATCCTCAGGGTTATAGGTCTCATAACATACATTACAAAGCATTTCCTTACATTTATGCCGGACACGACGTTGGTTGTCAGGTATTATTAGTGTGTCACAGTCTTTACATATATAAATTTTTCCACAAATATTAGTGTGTCACAGTCTTTACATATATAAATTTTTCCACAAATATCCTTATGATTTTCTAAACATACTGCATCGTAAAAGTTACGATTGCATTCCCCACAGTAATGTAGAGCCCCACCCACAATAAGTTTTCCTCTACATTCATACTTCATGCATTGTTTACAATTATAATACTCGCATTCGTGGTCCCAATGATGGAACATATTATCTACAAAGCTATAGCATTTCGTACAAAAAACATCCCCCCTGATATTATTACGATTGAGACCCTCAATGGTTAAACGTATTACGTCATTAGGAACATAGAAATAGTGTTCTTTCACTCTATCATAACCTATGACATATAAAATTTTATCTCGGTCGTTTTCTGTGGGTTTATGTACCACACTGAACTTTCTTTCCCCTTCATTACTATAAACAAAAATACGACAATCTAATGTCTTCTCTATAATGGCAAATTTATCTGACCCTAGCGGGCTAGCAAAATCTAATCCACAGTCATTAGCTATTTTCTCACCCCTATCTTTCACGTTTTTAGACGTAATATTATGACCAAATCCCTTATCTTTTGGGTCTTTAGGCTTAATATCATGATCCTCTTTCTTTTCATTATACAGTTGAGCCAACGCTATGGCTTTAAACCCACAACCTACAGTGTCTGGAATGTTACATCTTTTTCCATTTACCTGTACCCTTTTGAACAGATGACACGTATTAAGTTTATTTGTTTTATAAAAGTTTGCATTTGTAGGGATTATTATACCATTCCCTTTTGGGTTGTGAACCACCTTAACCTCTATAATAAAATCGGAAAACGTGTATTGGTCTCCTGATTGAAAAGCTGCTTCGAGTCGTTCACAGAGATAGGGTACAATGTTATCATTACGTACTATTTTTTTAAACGGTATATTGACATAAAACTCATTCCTCGCTCCGTCGTTGAATGTAAAGGTGAATCGTACCTCATACTCATTATATTTGATTTGACCCCTTAAATGGGTCTAGGATAACACGACTAAAGGCGTCGGAAATATCAAGCCCTTGATTAAACACTCTATTTTCAATGACTTTAATTCGATATTTGTGTATATCTAGAATCCCTGACTTTCTACCATACCCAACTCTCTTCATGTCGATGAACTCGGCTGTGAAGTCCTCATTCTTCCGCTTTTTCTGTTAAAAAAAGAGAACATAAGATAAATAAATAGCTCACATGAGTGTAAAGTATATATATATATATATATATATATATATATAATTATATATATATATATATATATATATATATTATATATTATTAATTATATATTATATATATATATATATATATTTATTTATATATATATATATAATATATATATATATATATATATATATATATATTATAATATTATATAATATATTATATATATATATATATTATATTATACTATTAAGAAGAAGAAGAGGAAAAGAAGAAAGAAGAAGAAGAAGAAGAAGAAAGAAGAAGAAGAAGAAGAAGAAGACAGAAGAAGAGAAGAGTGAAGAAGAAGAAAAGAATAATAATAATAATAATAAAATAAAAATTAATATGTGAAAGATGGTTATGGTAAAATTGGGTTCAATTCATAACTATATTAATATACCCCTAATTATATATAAATAATATTATATATATTATTATCATATATATATATATATATTATATATATATATATATATATATAATATATATATATATATATTATTATATATATATACAACGATAATCCAAAAGCTGAAAATAATAAATATACACTTATAGAACAATTAATAATAATAAAATAATAATAAAGAATCACCTACCCCTCTACGAGATCCATCGGCATCCGTGTCACATGTAGAGTCATCAGCTGTATTAACATCCATATCTTGTGGGGATTCAACAGGAGCAGCAGCAGCAGCAGCAGCACCATCAATCATTCCATCAGTATTGTTTGAGGTAGAGGGGGCCACCGGTAACGTTGCGGACGATGACGATGAGGAACCTCCTGCTCCTGCATCAGGAACCCAACGTCCTGTCCTAACAAGCTCTCGATTGATGATTGCTCGTCTTTCAGCCTCTGCAGTGTTAGTGAGGCTAGCTCTAGGTTCCACCAAACGACGTTTTGGCTGCTTCTTCTTACGAACAGTAACAGGTTCACCATTACCATCTTCTACAGATCCATCATGTTGTTGTTGTTGTTGTTGTTGTTGTTGTTCTTGAGGGGTACCGTTGAGACCAGCATCATGCTTTCCATCATTAGCTTTATCATTTGATCCATTTGCCCCACCACCAGCATCGCTACCGTTGATGTAGCAGAAAGGACGAAACTGTAATAATACAAAATAAATATAATAAAAAAATTAACTTTTTATAATAAAATCCGAAAATTAACTTTTGTAAAATTTGTAAATTACCGTTTATACTTTTGTATAATAAAATCTGAAAAATTAAATTTTGTATAATTAAAATTAAAATTAAAAAACTTATAAAACTTACAGCTAGCATTTTCATCAAGTTCTGCATTCTGTTTGTACCAAAGACATTGAATATGGACATCTTTTTTCGTTTTCGAATGCACAAGTTCTGTAATAAGAAAAAAAATATTATTATTATTATTATTATTATTATTATTATTATTATTATTATTAATTATTAATTATTATTATTATTATTAATTCTGATGGCGTTCCTTACATACACACCTAGATGCTCACAAGTTGGCTCACAGTCTATAACTATCCCAACCTCCCTCAGTCACCATTTAAATATACCCGTGTTAAAAAATATTGCGCAATCCCAACAAGCCCCGCCCCTAACAGCTGTATATATGTATATAGAGCTGTATGTATTAATGTTTCGTGTCATTAACGTACAGGTAACATCAAGATGCACATGTTACAAAAATTCATCTTCCGATCACCATGTACATCTCTCGTGTGTGGTCCAACAGGATCAGGTAAAACGTTTGCGTTATTAAAATTTTTAAAATTCCCTGACCTATTTGAACAATATCCAGTTAAAATTATTTGGTGCTATAATGTTTATCAAGAAAAATTTAATGAGTATAAAGATATAATACAGTTTCACGAAGGTGTATATGATGTCAAAACTCTAGAAAATATTCAGGGTCATAAAGTTATAATCCTTGATGATCTGATGCATAAACTGAATGAAGATATAGCTGAAACTTTCACTGTTTACTCTCATCATTTAAACGTCACGGTGTTTTTTATAACTCAGAACATTTTCCATCAGAATAAGTATATGAGAGACGTGTCTTTAAATACTCAATATTTAATATTGTTTGGTCAAAGAAGAGACGTAAGTCAGATTAATGTATTAGCCACCCAAATGTTCCCGAATCAAAGAAAAGAATTTTTAAAGGTATATAAGGAAGTTACATCTGTACCTCATGGTTATTTAGTATGTGATCTTCATCCTAAGAACACATATAGAGTGTTGTTACGTACAAACATCCTACCTACAGAAACTGAAACTGTTTACATTCCTGAATAAAAAATGAGCAAGTTAGTGAAAAAATATTTACCCATTATAAAAAATTATAGGAAACTTAGTAAAACTGAAAAAACCAAACATCTACAAAATTCAGCTTTCGCTCGATGTATCTGTGAAGTGTGTCTTAATCTTATAAATAATAACGTGCCCATAAAAGAACATCAGAAACAAAAGCTACGTCGCCATAGTAACATCATTAAAAAACTTACTCGTAAAATTAAAAAGAAGAATTTTGCTAAAAAAAAGAAATTACTGTTGAAAGGAAGTGGTGTATTCCTGCCCTTATTATTTTCTATTGTAGGCCCTGTTCTATCCAGATTGTTGGGTAGTCAAAACTAATAATAATAATAATAATAATGAAGAAAGTTGCTATTATACCCTTCTCAGATTACGAAAAAATGAATAATAATAATAATACATATCAACAACAACAACAACATCAGCAACAACAGACTCAACCTATTGCTTTATATGATCCTAAACTACAGCAAATGTCAAGTATCGAAAACGAACTCGGTCAAATTTTAAATTCACATATGAACATTCATGATAAAAGAGTTAAATATCAAGAGGTATTACAAAAATTAATAGAATTGAAAGAAAAATACACCATTGATAATACATCAGTGTCTACAAACGAGCATGAAGAAACAGAAGGTAATAAGGATTTTAAAAACATTTTAGAAACCAGTCTACCTCCTACAATAAAAAATAAAGGCTTAGCGTTATATAATACATTAAAAGGACAAATTAATTGGGACACTACAGGTCAGATTGTGATAGATGGCAGTCCCATTATAGGATCAAATATCGTGGATTTGGTTTCGGATCTTGTTCGCAATTGGAAAAGAAATCCAGTTATAGGATGGAATATAATAAAACAAAAATTAAGAACCATTAATTTTCCAAAAAGTTTAATATTAAATATGGATCGCTTAGTTGATGTAGAAAACGTGTATTCTACACCTAAGGCTATAGCTTCAGGCTCTTCAGCTGTCGCAACACCTGTATCCTCTCCTTTAGGGTTATTCAGAAAACGAAATAACAAACAACCTTACCCTAGCGCAAAGAAATTACGAAAAAAGATAAGTGTAAGTCGAGAATGGTTAAAAATGTAAGCCTAAGGCTATATTACAAGAGAAATCCATTAGGGATAAGAAAAAAAAACATAACATTACGCAATAGTTATAAGCCACGCCCCTTCATTCTTGTTAGGGCTACAGTTTTAGGGTTAGCTATGTATAAACCGGTTTGTTGCATCATCTTTTGTTATTGTGAGAGAGAGAGAGGCTTACATTCTTCTTAAAAGAGGGATAGCTGAAGCTCATCATTAGTTGAACGTCTGACATTAAACTATAAACATGGTTTCTCTTGTGAATAATAAATTTGTAAACGATATTATAGCATGGAAGGTATCTCATCCTAAAAATATTGTAAATTTAACTTTCCATCGCAAGTCGAGTGGTGAACGTTACTTTACTTGTACTGACTCCTCTCATCCACCTAACAGATCTTTATTCCTATCATGTGAAGAATTAAGTCGTGTATTTGATGAAGTTAATACATGGATAAATGAAAAGTACATTTCATCGTCTGTAACAAATTCCTGGGGTGTTGCGATCAATGGCGGAGAAGAAGACGATTCAAAAAGGTTAACTCTTGTTTTTGCGCTACATAACAATATTGAGTCCATCGATTTACGTGTTTGGTGGAGACCTAACTCAACTGGAATTTTCCGCCCAACTTCATACGGTGTTTTTATAAATGGAAAAGAAAATATTACAGCCTTTATCAAAATGCAAGAAGAAATATCTAAACGTATGGTTGAAGTTGATTTACTGGATGAACTCATTAATTTGTCACATGGTATACTATACACAATATATGATGAACACAAGGTGATCGAATCAAAGGATCCCGGAGTTATTGATGCTATCGATCTTGAAAAATTCACCTATCTTTATGACAAAGAAATGAAAACATCAGGATACAGTGAACAATCTTTGAAAATATCGGCCCGTGATATTTACACCTATGTCACGAACCAAGGCCTAAGTAGTTTAGAACAATATATTGAGTGTACACAGTGTATGTTAAATGTTAAACCTCATTCTTGTTAAATATATATATATATATATATATATATATATATATATATATATATATATATATATATATATATATATATATATATATATATATATATATATACAGTGGCGTATTTAGGGGGGGGCCAGGGGGGCCATGGCCCCCCCCGAAATTTTCTAGACACTAAAAATTTTTAAGTATCATATCCGTTAATAATATAAAGTGCAGAAGTTAAATTAATTTTATATAATTCGTCGCTGTCAGGAACAAATCTCGTAAGTCCATTTGTTAAAACTAAACTTGAGACCATCAGAGAAAATGCAACATTAGAGTTTCAGCTGATTTTTGAAGAACGTGTAAGCGCATCTGAATCTGAACTGAGTAATGAAATTGTTGTACCAAGAATTAACAAATTCCAAAAAATACAGACCCAACATTCCTACCTCCGACCCACAGACTTATTATTATCGCACATCCATTTTTATACCATTTTTGGATGATTTAATATCAGCATTAGGAGAGAGAGGGTTTTTAAATTTTCCTTGCAATTTGTTATAACCGAACGGGTGTTATGGTGCCATATGTGTTGTGATTGTAAGTGATAGAGATAGATTGTGTATAGTGAGTAGGTTGTTTAATAGAGGAAGATCTCGAATCCCAAATGAAGATTTAGTAAAAGCAGAATGGGATTTATGGAGGTTGAAATGGCATCACAGCACAGGTCGCCCAAAAACAGAAATAGATGGACTAGTTTCCTGTTCGCAGTCACAATTTCCAAATATTTACATCTTGTTGCAAATACTGGCAATTTTACTCGTGTTTAATGCTTCAGTAGAAAGAAGCTTTTAAACATTAAGACTAATGAAAGCTTACTTGAGAAATACTATTGGAGATGAAAGACTTATTGGACTTGCCTTCCTCTACATACATCGAAATATTAAAATAAAAATTGAAGATGTTATCTCGTACATCGCTCTCTCTCATGTCAGGCGATTAAATTTAACAATTTAGGTAAGATGATTTTAGTAATTCATATAAATTCTTCCCATTTTTTCTGAGGAATTTAATATTTTGTCCTTAGTAGAGGACATGAACTACTTACAAAGGAGGTCGGACCATGACCTGTCAAAAACAATTTGCGAAGAACTAATAACTATGATGGGTAAACGAGTTCTCAGTGTCATAAAGATTGAGACTGCCAAGTCAAGATATTCTCAGTTTCTGAACCAAGTTACATCATTTCTGCCGCTCAATCAGATGTTTGCCATCACAAGCCTGTGGAGCGCCTTTTCCTACTATTCCATTACCTATCTCTAGTCACAGCCAGGAAAGAATCTAGTTGAACACTCTGCGTTCAAAAACTTACTGGATCAGAGAAATCAACTTTGAATGCCTGGAGACCTTACGATAATGCCAGTAATATGTCTGGTATAGTATAGTATAGTATAGTATACTATAGTATATATATATTGTATATATAATATATATATATATATATATTATATATATATATTATATTATATTATAATATAGTAATATATAATAAATATATATATAATACTATGGCAATGCAGCAAATATTGAAAACAAGAATAGTCTAGTGGGTTATATTTCTTAGCGCCAGGTCACCTCTAAGAATTTAATTGGAGAGTCAGCTATGGATTGCTGCGTTGAAAAGCAGTTTTCTTTTTTTTCCAATTTTCCATTTCTGGAGGCGCTTGTATTCATTCTTTGCTATCTATATCTATCCTCGTATGCAAATGTGTTATTAAAGTCCACACATTAAAAAGAACCCTGATGTCTAGTTCGAAACATCCACCGGACACCCCGCTTGGCTGCTCGAACTGATGCGCGACAAAGCAGCACTTTCGAGAGGGAGCGAGTTTCCAAAAGTGGCTCTGAGCCAAGGGGATGCATCTAATGGACAGGATGCGAACTACAGATGACACATAGAGCGTAGCTACACGCGTAAGATGAAGCAGGCCAGCGCTGATCAAAACTAAGGACATAGACACCACTTATTGGGAAAGTTAGCGTCTTGAAAGCCGAGAGTAGAGAGACTTCGGTTCGATTGAAGCGAATGTATGCCGAAGCTCGATGCGAGAGGTGGTAACATTTTGCCATCGCTTCAATGCTGTAGTAAATTGCTGCAAGGCTCGACCATCGAATTAACACCAGCTGTTGGTTTGCTGAAGCGAGCTTGGGTAAATTCGTAGATGACATGCCGAGGAGAGTGTGACAATTATACGAAGGTCAACCAGGCAAGTGCACTGCCAAGTGCGCAGCAAGCAACATACAAAATCCGATCTAGTCTGTGAGTGCCCATAAAAGTAAAGCGAGTTAGTGGATTAGTAGATATGTCTACAGTATGTGGCGAGAGGAAATGTCTGGCCAGGAAAAATTTAAAATCAACACCTTTTATGTCATCATCGATCAACTAAAAAGTGCACTGCAGAAACGTACTGAGACATATTCTACAATGCTGCAGAGGTTTGGTGTTTTGACTCAGTATGAATCTATGTCTGATGAAGATATCGATGCTGCTACTACAAGACTTGTTGTTGTTTATTCAAAGGACTTCGTTCAGATTTTGACTGCGGTTTTTGTCATATATATGCTGATATAAAAGTAACCGAACAAGCAGATATGTGATGACGAGATGAGGAATATTAGTCGTGCGGAAATGCCCATAAAATGTTTATAAAATGTTTATCAATGCTCCAATACTATTTGACGTCTCTTCTGCTTTCCAAACATGAAAGTAGCACTGCGAAAATTCCTATCATAATTCCTACAAATGTTCAGGGGAACGTTAATTTTCCTCAACTGAAAAGAATTAAAGACGTGAAACGATTAACGGTGGACCAGCAACGACTTGGAATACTAGCACTTCTATCAATTGAAATTGATTTACAGGGTAAAATTGAGAGAAAAAACAAAACAAATAATTGATGAATTTGCATTGTAATAAGCTCGCAAGGTTGTTAAATTTATTTGTTAACGAGGTAAATAATACAAATATATCTGTAAATATGCTTTAAGCACCTGGTGAAGAGCAATTGATAATAGTGGGGGGATTGAAGTGAATATTTTATAATGGCGCTGATTTTCAAATATGGCGCGACTTTTCAAAGTGTGTCCATAGGGCCCAACAGGATCTTAATCCGACACTGTCTACTCCGTTACTCAGTATGGATTTGAACTTTGAAAGACTTTATTCATGAATTATTACAATATCTGTGTATTTAACTGTGAGATAATACTACCGTGATTTGTTGGTTGATTTCGTATGGTGTAGTTGTTGATAAATTATACTATAATATATATATATATATATATGATATAATATATATATAAATAATATATATATAATATATTTATATGAGTATAGATATATATATATATATATAATAATATATAGTATAATTTCGATATATAGTTTACTGCAATATATGCGCTATTAATGCTTAATTTATATAGGACGGGTACAATAGTCATATTAAGTGAGTAGATTGGTATTAATAAGTTAACTAGCCGTATAATATATATATATATATATAGTATATATAGGTATATATATAATATATAATTATATAATATATTGATATATATATATATATATATATATATATAATAATAATATGAATATATATAATAATATATATAAATATATATAATATATATAATATATTATATATATATTATATAATATATTATATATATATATTATATTTATATATATATATATTATATATATATATATATATATATAATATATATTATATATATATATATATATATATATATATATATATAGATATATATATATATATATATAATATATATATATATATATAATATAATATATTATATATATAATATATATATATAATTAATATATATATATATATATATATATAATTAATACTAAATGATCGCACGATATATCTATATAGTGTCTTACGGTTTTGCGAAAGGTGAGGACGTCGTTGCTCAAGATACCGGGATTGTTGTGCGGGTATAGCTTAGATTTTATATGGGTCATATTGTAAGCGGGACCAGCGCGCCAGCGGATCAGCTTTTTTTTGAGCTGAGAAATATATTTCATAGTTATTTCGGGTTTTTATAATGTAATTAATAATGGTTAACGTTAATACTGCACAGATTATTAGTCAATGCTCTGCAGCGAAATTTCTTATTAAATTATATATCTATATCATAATATATATAGTATATATATATATAATATATATTTATAGTATATCGTGTATATAGCGTGGCTGCACTATCGTTCCACGGTATGTATGTGTATTATATTATTATATATATATATATAGTATATATATAAGTATATATATATAATTATATATATATATATAGATAGTTTAATACACTATCACTTAATTTCACGTTTCAGGTATTTTTCTCCAATTTTTGTTTTAGGTTATTTTAGGTTAGGTTAGTTACGTAAGTTAACCTAACCTAACCTAACCTATATCTAACCTAACTAACCTAACTAACCTAACCTACCTAGACCTAACCTAAATAATAAATAGAGTAATAAAATGTTTTTAAAGAATAACTTGAAGAATTATTCAATAATGACGGGTCAGCTTTTGGCGACGATCAGTTTGACGAATCAGTTTTTAGCTATAAATATATTTCATATTAATTCGGTCTTCATAAATTAATTATTAATTTAAATATTAAATAACTACAGGAATTATTCAATATTTTTCAAAATATATGTTTTAATTAATAACACTTTAAATGCTATTCATAAATATTTTCGGAAAATTGACAACAAACACGTTAACATTTCAAATCCTGTACATTAACTGCGGCAATAGGGAGCGATATATCTATCGAAAGAGTCGATATGTAAATCGATATTCTTGTCTCCTCATAACGGAAAAGACCTCTCTCTCTCTCGTCTCTCTCTCTCTCTCTTTGTCTCTCGTCTCTCTCTATATATATAATATATATTATTATAGTACTATATATATATATTCTATATATATATATATATATATATATATATATATATAATAATATATATATAGGTATATATATTATATATATATATAGATGGAACAACGTATTCTACACATTTAATATATATATATATAAAAAATAGAGAGAGAAAATGATTAGCTATATATATATATATATAATATATATATATATGATATATATCTAAATATTATATATATATATATATATAATATATATATATATATATTATATATATATAAAGTGTAAATTGCAAGCGTTTTCTGCGATTGAAAAAGATTAGTAACACTCATTAAGAATTCAAACCACTACCAGCAATAACAGCATCTAAAATATTTATACATATTGAAAAGAATAATATATAAATAAATTAATACTATAATAATAATAATAATAATAATAATAATAATAATAATAATAATAATAATAATAATAATAATAATAATAATAATAATAATAATAGTAGTAAGGAGGGCATAATTGACAGAAAAACCCACACCCAACCTGACGAAAAACCCACCCAGCGGAAAAACCCACCTAACGAAAAACCCACCTACTGACCCGACCTACCTGACCTTTTTTTTTACCGTGACCTTTTTTGAGCTCGAATTTTTTACCTGACCTTGACCTTTTTTGGGCCTTGACCTTTTTTTGGCCTTTACCTTTTTTTCGACCAACCCTTTGGTCTTCCATGGGTCATTTTTGGCCCACGGTATTTTTTGGCGACCCTAATTTTTTGGCAGCCCTAATTTTTTGGCATCCCTAATTTTTTGGCAGCCCTAATTTTTTGGCCACACCTAATTTTTAGCACCCTTTCGAGAAAAGGGTGCGCCAAACGGTTTGCGTAAAGCAACCGTTGTCGTCTTACCCCTATTACGCCCCATAATTTTTTCGAGACCGTGGGACCATTTTTGCCACGTAATTTTTGATCTTCCCTTTAGGGTCTTAGCCCTTTTTGATGTCGTTAACTTGTTTGACCATGATATTTCGACCAGCCCTTTGGTCTTCCATGGGTCAATTTTGGCCCACGGTAATTTTAGGCTACCCTTTGGTCTTCCATGGGTCATTTTTTGCCCACGGTAATTTTTGGCTACCCTTTGGTCTTCCATGGGTCATTTTTTGCCCACGGTAATTTTCGACCAACCCTTTGGTCTTCCATGGGTCATTTTTTGCCCACGGTAATTTTCAACCAACCCTTTGGTATTCCATGGGTCAATTTTGGCCCACGGTAATTTTTGATCTTCCTTTAGGGGCTTAGCCGTATTTTTTGGTGTCTTTACCTTGCTTGACCATGTATTTTCGACCTTAATCCTTACATACACCATGCATTTTTGGCCCACGGTATTTTTTGGGCTTCTCGTTTATTTAGGGGCTTAAGCCTGTAGCGTTTTTTTGAACGTCTTTACCTGTTTGACCATCTATTTCGTCCTTATCCTTGCATATACCATGGGTCCAATCTTGACCCACGCTAACTTGATGGCTTTGATGGTTTCCAATCACCGTAAGAAGTATCCATAGTGATGTTCTTTATTAGTGTTCTATGAGTATTAGATGAGAGTGCCAGGTGAGTGCCAGGTGAGTGCCAGGTGAGTGCCAAGTGAGTGCCAATGAGTGCCAATGAGTGCCAATGAGTGCCAAGTGAGTGCCAAGTGAGTGCCACATAGTGCCAACTGATGCCGATTTTTTTCAAAAGCCTTTTCTAGCCTCCTGTATTCTCCGAATAGCCCTAAATATGGGTAATCTACCCTAGGAATAAGGTATGCAGGAATTCGAATGGCGTATACTTACAAGCTGGCTAGGATACTTCCTACTGATGAAGTTAGTATTTCTAAGCACTATACACACATTCACTAATGAACACTTATACACC
>JABUQX010060692.1:0-5000 GCA_015478945.1 Trachelipus rathkii
GGTGTACTTCAGTTCAGTATGGAGGTGGGTGTTGCAACCGTTTCGCATTTATCATGAAACGATTTTGAGTTTTAGGACCAGCGCTGCACACACACATGCACACACATTCATACACACACACCTACGCACCTACACCCACCTACACACACACACCTAGGCACACGCGCCTCACATTCACACTCACACAACCACCTACACCTACGCATACACAAACACACACCCCTCAAACATAAACACACAGAAACCTACACACACAAATAACACACCTGCACACACCTACGCACATACACACCTGCACACAGCTACGCACATACACGCACACACACACCTACACACACTCGCACGCATATGCACACACTCCTCTCTACTCTATATAAAATTGGTTTCTTTTGATTCAATTTTTTATTTTGAAGGTCTCTCCTCACGGCCATTGCCCTATTTTATGAGAAAAACTACTTAAGGTAATTTCTATATAGGTTTTGGAAGAGGAATCGAACCCTGATTCTTTGCCTCGCGACTCATTCCCTCTCCGCTGTTTGCTCCAGTGACTCTAGAAACGCATTAAAGTTGTAAAACATGATCAGTTGTTCCCATAAAGGCGTTCTTCGATTTTGGTTAGTTGATTCTGTAACCCAGGACCACCCAGGAGAATGTCATGTGAACCCAGTATGGGTCCTAAGTTCCCTTCTATGAGTACTAATTAGTACCGAGTCCCCACAGTGATATCGAAGCTGAGAGCTCGAAGACTGTTTCACGATGAATTCCTTTTTGAGGGAGTGGAGTGGAGTGGCTTAGTATCTTAGTATGAAAGTCTCCTGTACATTGTCTAACGACGGCGCTATTGTCAGAGGGTTCGATTACTGTCTCGGGTGAAATATTTGATCGAAAGTATTGTTCAGTCAATGTTTATAGTTGCTTTGACTATGGTTGGTTGCTCCTGTAACCGAGAAACAACCCATAAATATATATATATATATATATATATATATATATATATATATATATATATATATATATATAATAATATATATATATAACATATATATATATATATATATATATATACATATAACATATATATATATAATATATATATATAACACTCATATATATATATATATACTCATATATATATATACATATATATCATCAGCTATCCTTCATATATATATATATAACTATACATATATATATTATATTATGTATGCTTATAATATATGTATATATAATATCTCGCTGCTCTTTATGCTATATACATATTTAATATAATAATAATAATAATAATATGTATGTAAATATATAATATAGTAATAATAATATATATATATATATATATATATATATAACAAATATCTTTCTTCTAACTCCAATAAATATATAATATATACATATATGTATATGTATGTATATATCAACCATATATGTAATAATAATAATATCATATATATATAATAACAATAATAATAATAATAATAATAATATATATATACATGGGTAGGCAGGGGGGCAGGGGGGCACTTTCCCCCAGCGAAAAAAAAATTATGAACCTTAAATGTTTGTCAGACGACGTTTTTAAGGGTTTATTAGTAGAAAAAAACCTGAAAAAAAAACATCAATCGATGGATAATGAAGTAGTAATTAATTAATAACGTATTATAAACGTATTATATATTTTTTAAGTTTTTATTTGGTTTCCTTTTCATATTGGCTTAAAGTCAACTAGCTTTGTGCTTATATACAGCTGGCTTCTTCTGACATTATTCTCCGCTAGAACTCTCAATATATCGATAGCATTTGGGGGCTGCCAAAGCTGTTAAATCAATCACGGAAGACGTACCCGTTGATATTCAGCTGAAGACAACACATCAAAAGAAATAATTTCGGAAAATAAAAAGAAAATATTACAGCAATTTGAGGACCATAATTTTCTGTCGGAACCCATGACTTACCTTTAAGGGGTAAAGACATGAGAGAATTTTGAAGACCTGATTAAGCTGCGAATAGGAGAATGTGCATTGTTGAAAATTGAAAAAATTTATATTAAAAACACAGAAGAATCCTGTCTGGACGTCTCCGATGATTCAAAATGAACTGATCATTTTGTGTGGAATTATCATAAAAAACATGATTGTCGCGGTTGCAAAAAATTTTTTTTGTATATACTCCATATTGGCAGATGAAACAGCGGATATATCAGGCAACAAACAATTATCTATAGCATTAAAATTTTGATCTTGAAAAAGGACAGCTGTTCGAGAAAAATTACTGGGGTTTGAAGTTCTTGAACCATTACCAAAAAAATTGATTTGTTTTTAGAACAGGTTTGAAGCCAAGTCTATGCGTTGGTCAGGGTACGACAGCTGCGCAGCATTGGCAGAGATAAAACATAAGTTCAAAAAACTGCGGGGAAAATATGAAAAGATTATATTTTTCACTGTAGTAAGCCATCAGCAAGTTTGGTCAAAATTAATGACCTAAACGCATTATTCGGAAATTTGAAGCCTATTGCCACAATAAAGAAGACAAACTTTCCGGGACTCCAATCTAAAAGAAAATACATTCCCAACTTGCCTAAGCTTTGTGAAACCTGTTGGACTCAAAAATATCATAGTAATGCTATTTTCCAAAGAAATATGATAAAAATTGTTGAAGGCAACAATCAAACAAGAAAAACAGATTTCCTATTATTCTGTTCGGCAACAAGACCCAATTTCATTATTACCTCTTCCGTAATAACCAAATATTTTGCTTTGGTTGAACCAGTGGTTAACATTATTCAAACAAAAAATATTTACCTTAAGCAGTACTCTGATCATATCCAAAGAATTTTGAAGGTTGTCAAAGACCAATGCAAAACTGCTGATCAAATATTTGCTGATCTGTTCTTATCCGCCAATGTTATTACTGCTGAGTTCTTAGTAGAACTTGCATCAGTACAATCTCGACAACATAAAGCAAATCATCCTGCTGAAACTTCTGCTGAATATTGGAAGCGTTCTGTACTTGTGCCTTATCTTGACTCACTTTCATCATCTTTAGAGACCAGATTTTCAGAAAACAACGTGCCGGCATTTTATCTTTTTCATTTTGCGTCCGTTTCTTATGTTAGGTAACCCGGTAGGCAGTTTGTGAGAAAGTAAAATGTTTTCCAGTTTTATGATCTTGATGTCAAAAAAAATTCATAAAGAAACTGACTTATGGTATACCTTGGCTGGATAAAAAAATGGATAAGCAAAAGTTGAAAGACTTATGGAACTTACTGAAATTAATAAAGAAGCCGACCCCATTTTTCCTCAAATCAAAACCTGTCTATTAATTATTGCAATGGTGTTACCGTGTTCAATCAGTACCATTGAAAAATCTTTCAGCACTCTGCGAAGAGTAAAGACTTGGCTAAGAAAAAAATGAAGAAAGACAGGCTTAATAGACTATGTAGGATGAGTATTCATAAAAATTAGTAAGTGAAAAAAATGAACGAATTGGAAGCAAATGCTTGCGAAATTCGCTGAAAATCAGGCGTCTAATGCTAGTTTAGATTTAATGTTAGTTACCACTCATGTCAGTACTCACCAACCGCCATAAATATTACTTTATATTTTCTCAAATAGGTGATTTTTATATCGATTCATGTCATGACACAAGTTTCTTTAATTTAATGTGTAGTACTCTTGCTATTTTATTTTATTTGAAAACCAGTAACTTTTTGTAACCTGTGCTAGCCCCTAAGTCAAATCTTGCGTACCCACACACACACACACACACACACACACACACACACACACACACACACACACACACACACACATATATATATATATATATATATATATATATATATATATATCTCTGTTTATATATATATATATATATATATATATGCTCTCAACAACTTTTAATATATATATATATATATATCCACTTCATTCCCCCTAATGGAAATCCTGCCTACGCCCATGTATATATATGTATATATATATATATATATATACAGAAACCATATTTAAGAATGAATTTTACTTCTTTACAAGACTTTTAAGTCTCCCAGTGCAAAGTGAGGACTTTAAAAATGAAGTAGCTTGAAGACTATCTAATTACGCAAAAATATATTTATGTTTGTTATGATATTTAAAGTTGTCTGTATGCTCCTTTTGTAACCAGGAATGAGCAGTTTAGGGCCCATAACCTCTCTAAAGATTTAAAGACAGACATGGAGATTTGACATTTGGATATAAATTTTGATATATATATATGTATATATATATAATAATATATATATATCTTTATATATATATATGTATAATAACCAATAACAATAATAATAACTAACAATAACAACATCAAGAACATTTCTTATAATATATATATATATATATATATATGTGTATATAATATATATATATATATATAATATAATAATAATAATATATATATATATATATATATAACTATATATGTATATTATGCCTGTATAACAAATGTAACATGTATGTGCTATATGTAGCCTGTAATGTAGCCATGTATGTAGCCTGCCCTCCACATATATATGTATGTAATAATAATAACTAATATATAATAATATATATGTAATAATATATATAATATATATAAATATATATACTAATAACATGCTACCGGAAAAAAAAATTTATAAAAAAATTTAAATATATATATATATATATATATATATATATATATATATATATATATATATATATATAGCATATAATATATATATAATAATATATATATATGTATATATATATAACTATGTAATAATATACATATGTATGTATAAGGTTATGTCTAAGGGTAAAGATGTACTTATCGTCGTATTTAATTATAGTAATGGACTCCCCCTGAAATTAAAAGTTATCTCCTACAGTATAACCCTGTGGAGGTTACACAGCAGTTCCAATGTTTCTTCCACTGTTCATAGCAGTACCGGAAGTCATTTTCCTGAAGTGTGTTTAGTTCACGTGTTACAGTATTTTTACATGTTT
>JABUQX010060692.1:10000-18588 GCA_015478945.1 Trachelipus rathkii
ATCATATATATATATATACTTCCATATGTACTAATATATAATATATATCTATATCATATAATATATAATAATGTAATATCTATCATAATAATAATAATAATATATATATATTTATATATATAATTTTCATATTATATATATGTATAATAACTCATACTATATATATATGTACTTTCATATAATAACAATAACTATTTACAACAATATATAATAATATATAAATGTAATATAATAATAATAATAATAATAATAATATATATCGGCGACTCAAACGATACTGCAAATTATCTCTCTTCTCCATATATATATATATATATATACTTATATATATATATATATATCTCGTTATACACCCGCGATATATACTCTTCTCCTCTCATCCCTCTCTCTCTTATATCTTTTTTTATATATATATATATATATATATATATATATATATATATAAATATATAACACATATAAATCTAACAATTAATAATATCTATATATATATATAATATAATAATATGAATAATATATATATAGTTATATATGTATAAAATAATATATCATATATATATATACATAGCCATATATATATATATCACCGCCTATATATATATATAATTAACCGAAATGGTGTTATGGATATTTGGGTTAATCATATTTAGGGGTTCTTTACCTTATAATAGTTTTGTGAATTTTTATTATTGTTTTTTTCTTTCAAATTCAGATGTTAGAATTAAATGTATTAATTATTTTTATCCGAAAGCTGTCTTACAAGATAAATAATAAATGTTTTATATTAAAAATTTGAAGGAAGTAGTTGCATGTATAGAGTCGTGGTAGTTCTATTTGCAGTTAGTAAAGAAAGATTAATTCACGAATATGTATTGTACCCTGTCTTCGAATTTTCCTTTTTCGGAGAGGCACGAACCGTTACCATTTTATAACCTGGTTAAAGAAAATGGCATTATTCAGAAAATGGCTATGATTCACTTTTTTGTTTGAATTTTCCATTATCTTTCTTTTGTATTATGTTACTCCACAATGTATTCTTTCAAACGACGTATTTTGACTATTTGGTTTATTTTTATCATAACTTTCTTTAATATATGGATTATTTAAAACAAAAATGTTTTTAAAAGAAATGAAGTTAAAAATTTTGTAGATTACTCCATCCCGGATTTTCAAATGATTACCAAACCTATAAAACTTTTAAATCACCTCGATATCTCGAATCTCAATGTATTTATCTTCTTTAAATAGATGATTAAGTAATTCAGAACCCAAAAGCATTCTCTCTCTCTCTCTCTCTCTCTCTCTCTCTCTCTCTCTCTCTCTCTCTCTCTCTCTCTCTCTCTCTCTCTCTCTCTCTCTCTCTCTCTCTCTATATATATATATATATATATATATATATATATATATATATATATATACATTTAGATATTCCTGCCTATATACTCTTTCTTATACGCATTAATCAGTCCCGTAGTTTATATATATATATATATATATATGGTTCATGTGTATTTCGTGGACCGCGTTTCTCTGAGTCAGAAAATTTTAGGTTAAATATTTACAATATTGTTTATTTTTTATGTTTAGGGTAAAAAATAATTGTATAAATCTAAACTCATTTTATTAGTAAAGGCAAAGCATTTTAATTTTGAAATAACTTTCCTTTTATAATTATTAGTGTAATGTAATATATATATATATATATATATATATATATATATATATATATATATATATATATATATATATATATATATTTATATATACCGCAAGATACAATATATATATATATATATATATATTTATGCTACTATTATTTGATTTTATATTCTTTCGAAAGTTTTGATATATATATACATATATATAACATATATATATATATATATATATTTATATATATATATATATATATATATATATATATATATATATATATATATATATATATATATATATATATATATATATTCACTGTGAACTGCTAACACGCAGTAAATAGTTACAATAGTAAAACCCCTAATAAATATAAATTACTTTAGTATAAAAATTTTATTAAAAACTGTTTAAAATTAACATAATGAGAAACCTAACATATATAGAGAGGCCTTTCAGTCCATGCGGACCTTATTCAATCTATCTCCGTGCGCAGTAGAGCGATCCTAAGCGTTTATCTTCCGTCTGTGTTTGATCCTGGTTGGTTGTCTTCCTCTAAACTCTTCAGAATGATTTTCCACTTTTTTTCTGTGAGCAATATGTTGTTGAGAACGGAGTCAATTTTTATTTCACCTTCAATGATGTTCATGTGTTGCTGTTTTGTGTTAAAAATTAGCATGCTTTCACATAATTTCCTTTGGAATGAGTTTTCACATTTTTTGATAATCTGATGGTTTTTTGTGTCAATGAGATGTTGGCAAGTTTTCCTGTGTTTGACCAGGGCTGAGTTGATTTTGTCTTTTTGCAGATCGTAGTCGTGCTGAGAGATCCTCCTCTTTACGTCTATTGACTCTCCTATATAGAATTTGGGGCATGTTTTACATTTTATTTTATAAATTCCTGGAGTGGGGGCTGAGCCGGAGCGGTGCTTGTATTAGATTTCCTTTGTAAGAGTGTTTTCAAGTTGGTGATGTTTTTCACAGGTTGAACGTTGGGAGGGAGAAGTTTATTGTAATTATACATATTTTTTGTCGGTATATTAATATAAATTTTCCGTAATGAATCAACGTTATTTTGAGTCTGTTTATAAAACGATGTTTTCGCCATGTTCATTGCTTTATGGTAGAAGTTTTCCGGGTAATGAAGATTTTTGAATGTGTTTTTTATATGATTTAGTTCTTGTTGTAGTTTGTTTGGGCTACAAACTCTAAGGGCTCTGAGAATCTGTGACGAAAAGACTGCTAGCTTTGTTTTTTGTGAGTGGGAGGAAAACCAGTTTATATATGAATCCACATGTGTGGTTTTTCTATGCACTGTGGTGATCGGTTTTGAGTTG
The DNA here is from genome assembly GCA_015478945.1 of Trachelipus rathkii. NCBI lineage: Eukaryota > Metazoa > Arthropoda > Malacostraca > Isopoda > Trachelipodidae > Trachelipus > Trachelipus rathkii. The sequence continues at coordinate 12,990 of JABUQX010060692.1, forward strand.
TCATCTATTTCTATTAGTATGTCCAAAAAGGGTAATTTGTTATCAATGGCTGGTTCCATGGTGAATTTTATTGAGTCAATCTGATTGTTGATGTGTTCTAAGAGGACTAGAGGGTCAATGTGCGTTGGCAGGGCCACGAACACATCGTCCACGTATCTTTTCCATGTTATATCTGCGTAGGCTGGATGATTGAAAATATGATGTATCTCAAATAGCTCCATAAATATATTGCTGAGGGTTGGGGATAAGGGAGAGCCCATCGGGAGGCCTGAGTTCTGTTTGTAGAAATTTTCTTCAAATTTAAAATGATTATGCTCCGTTATAAGGTTGATTAGTTGTTTTATATTCTGAAAAGGAATATCAAAGGTTATATTGTTGTTTGCTGTGTAATCTTCCAACCATTCTATTGTTTTTTGCACCGGAACGTTGGTAAACAACGCCACCACGTCAAAGCTTAAAATGACTTTGTTTTGCAGTTGCGATTCGTTCAAAGTTGCTATAAATTGTTGACTGTTTTTTATGTGGCTATTTGATATTTTTCCTATGAGGGGATTTAGTTGTTTACTCACCCATTTTGCTAATTTGTAGGTCACATTATTTATATTAGAAATTATAGGTCGTAGCGGAAAGTTTTCTTTATGAAGTTTTGGTATGCCATAAAAGGTCGATGTTTTAGGAAGATATACTAAGAGATTCATGTACAAGTTTTGGTGATTTTTCAATATTGTCTGAAGTTTTTGTTTGAAGAGCCTTTGGGATGCTGGAAGAGGGTCTTTGTTTAATTTAGAATATACGTTTTGGTCCGAAAGAATTTGATTAGCTTTCATGTTGTAATCAGTTTTATCCATAATTACCAGTTTATTGCCTTTGTCAGCTCTAGTTATATGCAGTGAGGGGTTATTTTTTAGTTCGTGGTAAGCTGAAATGAATCTTTTCGGAAGTGAGTGAGAGTTTTTATTCATGATGTCATTCAAAATGTACCCTTTAAGTAGGTCAAAATTAACGTTAAGTTCTCTGTTCAATTTTTGAAATTTTTCCATTTTCTCAAGAAAATCTGTTATGTCTCCGTCCCCTCCCACACCGAAAGAAGGACCTAGTGATAATAATTGTATTTGGTCACATGTTAAAGCTGTTTGGGAAATGTTAACGAAAAAATTTTCGTTCCCGATTTTATTCCATATACTATTTTTGAAAATGTTGGCAAGTCTATTTTTACTCTTGTTCTTTTCTTTTATCAACTCAGCCCTGGTCAAACACAGTAAAACTTGCCAACATCTCATTGACACAAAAAACTATCAGATTATCAAAAAATGTGAAAACTCATTCCAAAGGAAATTAAGTGAAAGCATGTTAATTTTTAACACAAAACAGCAACACATGAACATCATTGAAGGTGAAATAAAAATTGACTCCGTTCTCAACAACATATTGCTCACAGAAAAAAAGTGGAAAATCATTCTGAAGAGTTTAGAGGAAGACAACCAACCAAACAAGACGGAAGATACGCTTAGGAATCGCTCTACTGCGCAGGAGATAGATTGAATAAGGTCCGCATGGACTGAAAGGCCTCTCTATAGTTAGGTTTTCTCTATATGTTCAATTTTAAACAGTTTTTTTTAATAAAACTTTTTATACTAAGTAAATTTATATTTAATTAGGGGTTTTATAATTGTATATATAATATATATATATATATAATTATATATAATATATATATATATATATTATTATATATATATAATGTATATACATATATATATATATATATAATATATACTATATATAATATATATTAATATTTATATTATATATATATAATATTATATTATATATTTATGTGTTATATATTATTATATATACTATATATATTATATTATATATATATATAATACTTATCACAGCTTCTAAGTCTCGGTTAGATAAGGTTGTTAAGTAGTTAGGTTGATTACACAGCTGTAACGCTACGGTTATTGATAAGGTTTGTTGAATTAGGCTATGATTGAGGTACACGGCAGTACGTAAGGTGAGCACCATAATTGAGCACGTCGCTTTTACCCATCTTCTTGACTTTTTTGACCTCTTTTTACCCCCCCTAAAATTTGGGCAACCCGAATTTTTGAGCCCAAATTTTTTACCTGACTTGACCTTTTTGGGCCTTGACCTTTTTTCCGACCAACCTTTTGGTCTTCATGGTCATTTTTTGGCCCACGGGTATTGTTTTGAGAACCTAATTTTCTTGAGAACCGTATTTTTGATGAACCCTAATTTTGAGAACCCAACTTTTTTGAGAACCCTTGACCTTTTTTGAGAACCCAATTTTTTTGAGAACCCAAATTTTTTGAAGAACAATTTTTGGAGAACCTAGTTTTTTGAGACACTAATTTTTTTGACACCCTTTGATATTCCCGATGGGTCTTTTTGGCTCCACGGTATTTTTTTGGCCCCCTAATTGTTTTTGGCAACCACCTATTTTTGGCAGTCACTAATTTTTTGGCAACCTAATTTTTTGGCAACCTAATTTTTTGCAACCGTTCGAAGAAGGGTTGCGCCAAACGGTTGCGTAAGCAACCGTTGTACCGTATTACTGCCTATTTTTACGTTGGCCCCCTATATTTTTTCGACCATGGGTCCATTTTTGCCCACGGTAATTTTTGGCTTCCTTTAGGGGCTTAGCCGTTTTTTGATGTCTTAACCATTGTTTGACTATGATTTTAGGTGCTTGTCCTTACCAGATACATGGTCATTTTTGGGCTCACGCCAATTTTATTGGTCCACTCGTGTCCCACCCGTACATATTTCGTTTCCTAAATTGACGCATTGTATGGATCTAATCACTAACTTGAACACTACACACACACACACCCACACACACACCACACACACAGACACACACACACACACACACACACAGTTCACTTAATCATACATTCTTACACTTATACACACCTTCACTATGACACTTACATATACCGCATAAGACACTTACATTACACTTACACCACACAACACAGCAACCACACAGGCACACACAACACACAAACACACTTAATTATACATAATTCACTATGACAACTTATTCCTATTAACACTTACTTTTCCATAGACCTTACTTTACTCTTATACTCACGTACAAACACCTTGCCTAACCTTTGGTCGTCATAGGGTAATTTTGAGCCACGGTAAATTTTTTTGTATACATCTTAGGGAGTATAGCCCCTTTTTTGATGCTCTTAACCTTGTTTCCCAGATTTTTCGCTCTTGAGACTTGCCAGATAGATGGGTCAATTTATTGACCCACGCTAACTGATGGCCTTATGATGGTTCCCATCCCGTAAAGAAAGTATCTAAGGGATGTTCTATATGTGTTCTAGTGAGTATTAGAGTGAAGTGCCAGGTGAGTTGCCAGGTGAGTGCAAGTGAGTGCAATGAGTGCCAATGAGAGTGCCAAGTGAGTGCAATGAGTGCCAAGTGAGTGCCAATAAGTGAAGTGAAGTGCCACTTTTTTCAAGCTTTTCTAGCCTCCCCTGAGCCTAGAATAGTCCTAATATGGGTGTCTACCCCTAGGTAATAAGGTACGAGGAATCGATTGGTGTATATATTACAATCTGCTAGAATGCTCCTACTATGAGTTAGTATTTTTCTAAACTTATAGCATGACAAGATATATATTAAAGAGTTTACAACATTTGAGACAGTGGACCGCAAAACGTTTCAACGAGTCCGCGTCGCAGGATCAGCCCTCCGCGAAACCGCCAGCCGCAGTGCGCCCGCAGCGCGCAATATCACACGCCCGCCGCGTGCGGCCGGAGGCGCATATTTCGCGTAACCGCCGCGCGTGGCCGGCAGGCGCTAATATTTCGGTAACCGGCGCCGGTGCGTAGCAGACGCAATATTAACCGCGTGAACAAAAATATGATATCAATGTTAACTATTCAAAAGAAATTCTCTTTTCAATATTCAAAGAATTTCTTTTCATTTTTACTACAATTGTACGAATTTATTATTAAAAAATAATAATTTTACATAACTTAAAGAGTAAATCAGTAAATCATAGAGGTGTTATTACCTAACACCTAAGGGATTAGTATGCTTTTGTTTTACTGTTTTACTGCTTTAACTCATCTGTTTTACTGCTTTAACTCTCTGGCTTTACTGCTTTAACTATCTGGTCATTACTGCTTTAACTCTCTGCTTTAACTGCTTAACTCATATACACTTACATACTTCAAGCAGTAAATCTCTATATCAATAGAGGTGTTACCTAAACACCTAGGGATTAGTATGCTTTGTTTCTGTTTTTACTGCTTTAACTCTCTGCTTTACTGCTTTAACCTCTATGCTTTACTGCTTTAACTCTCTGCTTTACTGTTTTAACTATCTGCTTTACTGCTTTAACTATCTGCTTTACTGCTTTAACTCATATATTTATTTTTTGTTTTTTAAATACTATTTTTTTAATTTCTATTTTTATTTTCTTTTATAATCTTTTTATTTATGTATTTATTTTATCTCTTTTTATTTTATTATTTGTTATTTTGTTTTATATTTTTATTTATTATTCATTTTTATTTTTTTTTATTTTATTTTTTATTTTAAATAAAATTGTACGCCAATTTCTATTAAAAACATATACTTTAATGCTTTACAGCTTTATTATCTCATATTCATTATTCACTTCAACGAGTATGCGAATGTGGAGAATTTACGTTCGAGTCCTGGACTACATGTCTTGATAGCTGGACGCGGCCTTGTGGTAACTTTCTATTATTAAATATTTTAAAGGAAATGGAAGATTTTTGAGCAAGCCCTGTAAAAATAAATGGTGCTTATAATGTTTTATCAGGAAAATTTCAAGAAATAATAAAGATGTATAATTATCATTTCATGAAGGCATATAGATATCAGATCGTTGCGACAATTTCTGGTCACAAAATTATTGTAATTAGATGATTTATGCAAAATTTGAATTTGGAAATAGACAGAAGCGTTCACAGTTCTATTCCACCATCTAATAATCTCTTGTGTTTTTTCATAACACAGAATATTTTTCATCAAAACAAGCATATGCGAAGTGTTTCTTTATTTAAACACACAGAATAATTTACTGTTGTTTGCCAGAGAAGAGACATGAGTCAAATTAAATGTATTGGCAACTCAAATGTTTCACCTTCAAAGGAAAGAGTTCAAAAGTATATAAAGAGGTTACTTCGATCCCCAATTGGGGGGGGGAGGGGCGGTTTATTTGATGTGTGACTTCACCGCCAAAAACACGCCAGAGTGTTGCTCCGTACGCACTTCTGCGCTATGAGCTGAAACTGTATACATACCATGAATAAATGAGTGCTCAGTTGCAAAGTATTTTACCCTGCTTATAAAAAAATTTAAAAGCTGAAACCATCTGAAAATAAACTAATTAATGAGGATGAGAAATTCATCCAGTGTGTATGTGACGTCTGTTTAAATCTTATTAAGGAAATGGTTCTGTTAACAGACCTCGAAGGTAAAGCTAACGTCGTTATATCCGAATCATTAAAAAACTCTCCTCAACATAAAATACTGAAAATAAAGAAGTAGATAGCAGAGAGGAGGAGGGGTATTC
>JABUQX010060693.1:0-32500 GCA_015478945.1 Trachelipus rathkii
TTTTTTTTATATTATTAAGTATTTTAAGACTATGAGTATAATTAAATTATTATGACAAAATATATCCCTAAAGGATGCTCTATTGAGGATTTGCTATTGAGCATGTTTACATAATACTTGTGTAATTGAATAAGTGATAGACAAGCCTCCATTGTGAGTTTACTTTTAGTGGATTTGTCTTTGGTGCAGATGGTTTGATATTTGATGATTTGTGACATCTTGTTATGACATTTGACATATGGGACATGATCTTGATAGCCCATGTGGCTTCTACTGTCTTCTTTATATATTCTAATGTTGTACTAGGATAATTTTTCAATTCAATATCATCTCTACCAACCCCAACCTTCGTATACTTATGAATACTCTTTTGTACTACTAGAAATGTATATGACTTTATCATCGCACATACCTCTCATCCTCATCAATTATAGTATCTCATTACATCTAGACCTATAACTACTTTACCTATTACATTTTCTCCACCTATATTACTAGTATAACTCATCAAAGTGACTATACCTTAGTTATTATATATATATATAGCCAATATACATACTTATTATTCGAATCTACACATTAATCTACAGTCTATTAATAAAGTCGTCCACATAATATCAATATTATAATCTTAACCTTCCTAAATTTTCAACTACCCATCCAAACTAACATTCGATTATCGTCAGAAATTACCTACTCTTCTCAAAATCGCTCAATCAAGTATTGAGATCACATTGATTATAAGCATACACATACTCATTGCCTATTCAAACTTATAATTTAAACCTTTAGATACTCTGGTAACTATATCCATACATCATACCAGTACACAAATAATCGTATACTAAGCCCTATTGCTTACATGTCACTCTTCAGAATCCCCCGCCGATGATGATGAAAATCTTAGTCATTCACCTCTAAATGTTCACTTTTTCACCTATCCACTCAAAGGATGAAAATTTCACCAACCTCCAAATGTTTAATACATTCTCTATACAGTTTTTTTTATTTCATACTCTTTTATCTTTAATGTTTCAATTAAAAACTTAACCTAAGCTCACTTTTCTAATACATCATCGACTTATATATTTGAATGTTAAATCTCTATTTAATTCTTTAAAATATTACCCATGTACTACATATATACAGATGATTTTCATTATACAAGATTTCACGTCTCACTAGATAAGATTATAGAGAATGATGTCAGCTTTACGTTGATCTAGCAACTGCACTATATTTCTTCCGTAGGCATTATTAATATTATCTCCATGCATTAGTGAGTTACAACACCTAACTATGACTTAACTATCCTTTTTATCAGCTTTCCTACTCAGTACTAACGCAGACAACGTTACTGTGGGATTTGCCTATGTCTCATCAACCCCACATCATCACGGAGTATATATTAGTAGTTAAATGCACATAATTGAGATCTAGTACCGAATGATAATTAACTGGTTAACGTAGTATTATCTATTAACTCAATGAGTGATTATTAACTGCTGCTGATATTGTGATTTAGCACGTTAACTACTCTGTGTGAAGTAAGAGACCAAGACAGGTGGAGATGTCAGTGTATCAAGGTATAAGACTAATGGGGACCAAGGGAATATTTCGTTGTCATGCGGATTGTCTCCACACGAAAAAATAAGTAATGAACAACCGAAAAGCCAAACAAGAATAGAAGCACTATTGAAACACTCCGTTTTTATGTGTCTGGTGAGTTCTCCTATCTCTCATCTTTTATAAAAAGTTCAATAAAACAAATAATTCAAGGTGGCAATATATACTAAAGCCCAAAATAACAATATTGTATGTGGAATCTGTTCTAGATATTGTGCTACCTAGAAGAAACTGATTTGTGTTAGTATTTTTGCTATCGTGTAACCTTATTGTGTTGAATACTTTCTTTGTGTAGTTGTTTCTGTATTCTTATCACTCCGGTAGCTCTATCGTTTCTCGCCTAATGTTTGATCGGAGGTAATATATAAAGTCCGCATTTTATGGACGAGCTCTATTTAACCATTTCGCACGTAACTTTTTTTATATTTTATTATGTGAAACAAGTGCTAGATTTGCCCCATAGTAATTATACTAACTATTTACTAACAAATTAAATAGATAAGCATTAAGCCTTTTTTCTAATTAATATATTTATATATATATATATATTATCTAATATTATATATTATTATATATATAATGATATAGTATATTAATATATAATATATTATAATATATATATTAATTATATTATATATACTTTTAAGTAAATAAGAGTAATATATAAAATAATAACCTATTTTAATATATAGTCTATATCCAGCTAAATATGCTAAAATAAGGGTAATAATGATAGAAAATAAAAATATAAATCATAAATTTAACCTTTCTAATAGCCTCTCAAATATTTAATAAAATATCTATACATTACAATTCTAATTCATTTATATAGGAGGCCCGCAGGGCTAGCAAGAGGGGGCCATTTTGTTCTCTATGTCTCGTGGATACGTTATGAAAGAAAAATAAAGAAAATGTGAGATATAAGCCTTATATAAAATCAGCAAAATATATATAATTATAGAACTTGTATAGAGTAAATTCATTTATCTTAGTGATAGCAATTTGAGATAGTATAAAGACTTTAATATGCTTTAATTTTAATTATCCAGATTCAGCAATTAACTTGACCTTCCAAACTTTTTTTAAAAAAATTTACACTTCTACAATTGTTTCACTAAATATATTGATTATATTAATTTTTGTAAATTCTTTAATAAATTTCATGATCACTACCTGACTCTAGTATATTTAATAAATATATGATATCTTATTTTCTTGTATGACTTGATTATTATTGAGTTTTTAGTTACAGGTGTTCCTGGCCCTTCGGGCCGTGCTTGACGATATAATATTAGTTATAATATAATTTTAATTATTTATTAATTAGGTTGGTGACGGGTATATATATATAATATATATTATAGTATATATATAATAATAGTAATAGTATATATTCTGACAAATCGTAATTATTACTATAATTATAATATATATAGTATATAATATATATATTATATTAATATAATTATCATCTATTATATATATATTCTATAAACGTATATATATATATATAATAATATATTATGTTAATATTTTATAATATATATATATAATATTAAATTATATTATATATATATATATAACTCCGCCATATGAGGAAAATATATTATCATGCTTAGAGCAACACCTATTTGCTTGCTCCCGGGATAAAATATAAGTATAAGGGTATCACAGACAGGCTAGTAAATATCCTGAGAATAGATATAAATAAATATAAAACTTTAGCGTTCATATAGCAATTCTCCGAGTGATAGTACTCATATTTACAACTAAGGAGTAACAGGTATATTACAGATGAAAATGAGCCTTCCTTATGGGATGATAGAACAGTATTAATATTATATATTACTAATTATATTAATATTAGATAGTATAATATAAATATATATTATTAATATCTTAGTAATATATATGGACTATATTATTATATGTAATCTATTAGTATAATATAATATTAACATATATAGTTAATCATATATATATCCATTATACTATATATATATATATATAATATAATATATATACTTCATATATTAATACCATCACATACACTATATAATTAATAACACATCACCTCACTACTACTCTATATATAAACATTAGATATATATATTTGAGTATATTATATATATTAAATCGGTCCTAGAGCTTTTGGATCTTTCTCGGTCCAGAGCCTTTTTGATCGAGAAGGACGTGCTAAGCAGAAAGATAGTCCTCGTAATTTGATATACAAGACTCTCTAGACTATATATTCATCTTCCTAGTGGAGATTGGTTGCTGTTTTGGTATATTTAGCACCAATCTATCTAATTCGTGATTGTAGGTATACATATATATTATTTGCAAATTCCATCTTGTATAATAATTCACATTAACTAAAACATATATATATATCTATATCACTTTTTTTATATATATGTAAGATTTTCAAAATACTAATAATCACAAATAGTAAAAAGCGTTTTAGTAAATACATTACTAAGATGGAATTTGCAAACATATAATTGCAACCAACATCGAATTGTAAATTGTGATAATATACCAGAAGCAACAACTCCACAGACTGACATCTGATATAACGTATTGTAAAGTCTAAATTATTAATACGAGGGACTTTTATATTTTTTTAGCCAGTCTTCTTGAAGAATTTTCAGAGAGAGAATAGACTAAAAAGTGCCTTGGACCGATATATATATATTAGAATAGTGTTTTATTTTGTGAGTTATATTTAGTTTGATAATTATATAGTATAATATTATTATATATATGTTGGCATTTATATACATTATATATTCATATATTAATTCGGTTAACTATATATATATATATATATTATTAGTTATATATGTTTATAATATATAAGGATTTAAAGTTATAATAAAATAAATTAAATAAATATATATGTAATAGTATATTAATTTAGTAGTATTGTTACTTGGGATATAACGTATCATTGTATGGATATAGTGATGTGTAATAGTATATATAATTGTATATATATAATAATATATATATATAATCATATTATATATAATATATATATTATATATAATATATATATATATATATATACTATATATATTATATATATTAATAATAGTTAATAATATATTAATAGTTATTATATTATATATAGTATATATTAATCTATATATATATATGATTATATATACTAATATATTATAATATATATAATTAATTAACTCACGTAATATATAATTAATTCCCATATATCAAAATACAATATATATAATAAATCTATAATTAAATGCTTAAATGATTCTCACAAAAACAATTTGAAAGGTATCATTAAATTAATTTTACAAATATTTGTACCCTATGTCAATCATTTACTACCCTCTATTCTAAACACTATTTTCTTTACTCTATATAAGACTTCCGAGGTACTGATCTTTTATATATATATATAGTACATTTCTAAATATTTCGTTCATTAGGGACTATCTATATATTTTTCGTTTCACTAAAGGGCACTATCTAATTTATTGAGTGCGTAGGCTCGTAACGCATACTTATTATATATTATATATATATATAGTATGATATATATATGGTCAGCACCCGATTGGAGGTAAGGCATCGCAAAGAGTAACTCATAATAACCCTCGCTCGATCTTAGAGCAACAAGGTATATATCATTTTTTAATAATAAAGTGAGATCGATCTATAGTACATCTGAAATATCTCATTTTATCCCTAGTTTTCTTAGAAATAAAAAGTAGAGAACAGAATATATTGAGAGTAGAGTCACAGAAGCACTACTAAGGCATACGACAGGAAAATCTCAGTTCATTCACTCCTCTCTTCTCTTTCGGCATATAAATAAAATTTAAGTATAATAAAGTATTATCTATCTCTCAATATTAGTCTACAAATAAAATGAATATGAGTACAGTTTTAAAGTGTATTTACGATTTTTTATGTTTATATTGCATATTCATGTCTTTCTTTTCTTATCATAATCTTCAAGAGAGACAAATATGCCCCCGTCTGTTTGGCCTCTTATCTTGAGCGGGCTATCCTATATATATATATAGATTATTATATCTAACTATATATTATATATATGTATTTGTTTATATTATTAATATATTATATATAGTATAGTAATATGATTAATATATATATTTTGTATATTATTATTATATGGAATCAGGTTTTACTCAAGATAATGATACTCGAGAACTAACTTGAAAGAAATTGGATATGTTTGCCAATATTTAAGGTTCTTATATTTATAGTAATTAGAGTAAGAACATGATTATACAAATATGAATATAATTATTTATTTATAACGCATATACAATTATATATATTAATTAATGATATATATATATAATATATATATATATAATATATATATATAATATATAATTATATATTATATTAATATTAATAGTATATTAATATATTTTATATATACTATTATATATTATATATTATAATTGATTAATATATAAATATTATGATATATAATATATATATTATATATATTCTATTATTATATATGAGTATACTTATGAGGGCATGCTTTATACCGGGTCTCAAAGGGTGAGATCGACAGAGCACGCTCTAATGTGCAAGAGGTGGAGAGGGTATTGAATCGGCATATCGGATCTCTCTAGTACGAAATTCGCTAGTTATATTCTAGAATAGTCTACACTCTACGACAAAGTTAATTAAACTATAACAAGAAGTGAAATATATTATAATTATTAAGAAAGTAAACGTAGGTAGGGAAAACAGTGGCCCTCGCACGCACCAATATTGGTAAATATTTATGCATCTTCCTACTGGTGACTTATTTTGGGTGTAGGGTATACCTTACATAGTAACTGTCCGTATAGACGATAAAACGTCTAATTATACCAGTCGAGTGTTCTAGTGTGCGACACAATTAATTGATTGATCCACTACTTTCGTTCTATATGACTCAATTCCGTCTCTGCTATCACCATATTATCGAACGTAGACTCTATAGTTCACAAAGGCTAACTCCATATTGAATTATGCAATAAATATATTTTCCATCTTGTAACCCATAAACGCGAATTAATTATTAATTATGAGCTCCACCCCTCGTTTGTTTAGTGATAGAAAGAATTCCCACAGACGCTAGATGTCTTTCACTCGTGACGTATGAAGCGAACTCAAAAGCACATATATATAAGTGCTCGGAAATATATTAATACCGTTAATGCTCTCGGATGAATGGATTCGTGACAGATCAATAACAGTAAGTGTGAAACTCTTACTATTCATTTTCTAATTAATTAATAACCTTATTGAATATAACCAAAACTAAATATTTTAATTAGACTGTCGCCGTACATTGTATAATGAATCATCTGGCTAACATGGGATATGAGAAAGAGAGATGAGATACTTTACTATGGCATGAAGATGAGAAAGTGTGACTGGATAGATCAAATCAAGAAAGAGTGAAGTAAAGTTTGACTATATCACACACTGTGAGGGAGAACAGAAATGAAACAAACGACTGTTGAAGATGATGTGTGTGGTGGGAAATGTTAGTAATTTGCTGGGTGTGATAAGGTAATTGTAGTGTGGATTTAGTAGAAACGAAAATAGATTGCCTGAGGGAGTTGACATGTTAGCTGGCCATTATAAGGTACTATTTACTCGTAATTTTTGTCTGTGTGAGTACGCAGGAGTTTCTAAAGGTTAAACTTTAAGTTTGAGAAAGTCAAGGTACTAGTGGTGGCTGTAACATGTTGATCCATCTGATGCGAGTTTTGATAGAAGAGGGATTTCTGAGATAATACTTTATAGTGATTTGTTTTGATGGGTGAATAATGGAGTGTATTAGATTGATTGTGTTGGCGACTATGTTATACAATGAATTGGATAGAGTGAATTGATAAATCAATCGGAATTGTATAACAGGTGCTTTGGAGTTTGTTGCATTAAAATGAAATGTGTAGTGCAATTATTTTAAAATTAATATGAGGATAGAGAAGTTATTGGTGTGTAAGCAATACATTCTTAGAGCAAAAGAGTATTTCATAAAGTTTACGAAAGTTGGGGTAGGTATTTAGAACATTATTGAGATGACATCGTAGAATATAAATAATTAGACAGTTAATAAGCCAACATGGGCCTATATCTTACAGACTGTTCTCCAGTCCATAAGTACCAACAAAGAGTCTCTAATCATCCAAAGCAATAATGCTCCAAAGCTCAATATCCCACAAAAGACACTCCTATATGGTCTGTGAGTCTGACTCACTTTATACTATACACAAGGTCTGTATAAAACGTGCCATAGCAAATCTAATACATATAGCTACCTTAGAGGCTTGTTCAATAACATTTAATTTAGTATACAAAGTCTACAACTAAAAATATATAAAAAATCATCTATAAACTATATCTACTAAAGTATACTACTACATGCTATACCAATACTACGCTTTAATAACATTTAATAGTTCATACATGTTCAATTATACTCTCTATATTACATACTCACTAGTAACTAGGAACAGTCACATGTGGCTTTGTTCAATGAATATTTATACAATTATCTATATAAACCCAAACCGATCACTACTATCATCTATACCAGTATTATTCCTTCTATATAAATAATTGCTACATCGAGTCGCACTCAACAACTCCCTATGGTAAACCATTCCTAAATTTAACAACTGTTATTACTGAATGCATGCTTTATTATATCAAGATGGCATGCTTTCTTCTTAACTTTCTTATTATGCCCCTGGTTGTCACGCGTGTCCTGCTATAATTGAGTGGGTATTTATAAATTGAAAAATTTGTATTGTAGATCTCCGGTGATGTATGTCTTAGTGTATGATGTGATAGGTTGATGTGTTGTAGAGCTTGTATCACCTCCGTGTTTGGAATGGATTTATCGAGAAGAGTAAAAGTATGATTGATTTTTGTGTTGTGTAAAAGATAAAGAAACCCAATACAATATTACAAAGAATCTAAGAGTGCGCTAGCACATCATATTTAATCGTATAACTAGTCTTCATGTTTAGCTCATTCAGATGATTACAACTTTATCAAAATTTTTCCCAAGTAATAAACGTTGTGCTTTATAACAGTCTCTAACATAAATTGACCTGGCTGCTTAAAGAAGAGTAGAAACAGCGCACATACGACTGTGTATGCTCAAGTGTTGGAGAATCAGATCCTATGATAGACCATACTTCATAGAATGGAGATTAGTATATCATCACAAGAGCAAATCATGTCTATTATCCTCAATCTTGACTTGTGCTCTAAATGTAATTCTAGATAGACCACTATTCATAAGGAACTATTCTTATCTTTATCTAGTTTACAAATTGTATACTGCTACACAATAGGATATGTACTGCAATGTACAATGACTTGACACTTTCATTGTAATATACTTACAAGAGTATTCTTATTATAACTCTCGAAACGTAAGATAAGTGATTATAAGTAATAAGAGAGGTCTAATATGCACCTTCACCACTTATTTCTTTGAGTATACGGTTTAATGAAGATTACGGTTGAGTGTCTAAATAAGTTTATATAGGTCTAGATATCATAGAGGTGGAAATCGGTTATACCTAGATCTATAGTAGTAGACGGCTGACTCAGAGCCCATTCTATTATGGAGACCTAATACCTATTCAGATTCTAAAAGAGTATTATAGGCCAATTGTATCTATCAACCATAATATATAAGATATTATATTAGTAGCTTTTATTAGGTAAGCACTTAGTATAATAAGGTCACAAGCTTAAGACTAGGAACTAAATTGGGTATATAATCACAGTCTTTCTATAACTAATAGCTTATAAATAGGTCAAAAGAAGGGGATGTAGAAGATGCAATAGCGATGAAATTTAATTCCCCCCTTTTTTATTTTTTTAGTATAAAGAAATAATATTAGAATCAAGATTAGTTAGCAAATCTACTAATAATAACAGTGTGGAAGTTATATATATATATATTATAGTATTATATTACTATATATTATATATATATTATTAATTGATATATATATATTAATATATATATATATATATATATATATATATTAATATTAATATAATTATATATATTATATATCTTATATATGTTATAATTAGTTATCTGTAACTCGCTATACTATATGTTTTGTAGACACAGAAACAGAATTTACATTATTTATTTCGAGTATTATGCTGTATCTACATTGATTTTAATTAATATTATTCTTAGTTATACGATAGCACAGCACTGAGAATATATAATTAACTATAGCTATTATATAGTATTATATATATATAATATAATTATCTATAATATAATATATATCTATATATATAATAATATATATAGTATATATAAATATATATATATATTAATATAATTAGTATTAATAATAATACTGTAATATATTAATATATATAATATTAATATTAATATAATATATATTATCTAATATATATCACTTAATATATATTATTAATATATAGATAATATATACATGATATAATAATACGGTATATATTAATACAATATTAAATATATTATTATTAATATATATATTATATATATATATAATATATATATATTATTATATATATATATATATATATATATAATATAATTATATATATTATATATATATATATAATAGTGTAAATTTAGTATATATATATATAATATATTATATAATATATATATATATCTATATATATATTAATATTATATTAATATATATATAATATATATATAAGTATATATAATATTGAGAACTAATAGAAATATAGTAAGGATATGTAAAAAGAGGCCACATTGTAGCCTTATATCGAGATGTCTCCAAAAATGTCTATATACCTCTATACCAATAACATGCTATCATGCTCAAATCTCATACAAAGCCTAGTTTGTCATAGATTTCCTGCAACTCAATATGATACTACCAATCTCATGGGTCTGTACAGCCTATAAAATATTACCACATTAATATAACGGAAATAAAGCCCAAAAAATAAACCCCGCTCACTACTCTCTCATTAATGTTAGTAAGCTATGTGATCACCGAACACCATGCAGAGCACTTCACGTACAATATTGAACTAATATAAACACCAGTCCAATCTTGAACACATTATAGTTTAATAGTTTATTTAATTCCAAATTATGTTGGATGACGGCCCAGCTAATCCCTATACCACTATAGCCTCCTATATGTTCTATATCGCACTATCCATTATATTATGTTCCCATATCGTGATTTCTCATCAACTCAATTCAACACTCATGTTGGTAAATCATATCCATATCGATTTCAACAACGTTGAGGATTGCCTGACAGTCTATGAATGCCTTTTTTGCAATAATCATAACCCGTAAATACATATGCTCTGTCTCCAATAATTAATTTTGCTCAGCTGTATGTCCGCGCGGTCGTATCCGATTCGTTGCGTAACTGACATTGTATAGAAGATTCAAGTGGGTCTCGCAGTAGTATAAATAGATATTTATACAATAATAGTAGACTATGCTTTTCATTGTTACCTCGACAAAGTATATAGCCTTTTTGCTACAATGAAACGACATTCTCCTAAAATACCTATCGAGACCTAGACTCGTCTCATTCATAGGCTCACTTATCCCTCTCAATATACTACTCAGAAAATGCATTCCTTATTGCATACTAGCGTGCCAGCTAGCATATTTAAGCCCAGTAATCGAATAGTAGATTGCTCAAAGGGATTAAAGAATAAGGAGAGACCACTAGGAGGCATGTTAGTACACTATGAGATACGGAGTGTTGAGGAGAGCAGAGAGTGAGGGGGACGCTTTGTATACTAGTATCTACTCTTCCATTGCATACTTCGCTAATCATACAGTGTACGGCGATTTTTATGAAACCATCAGAGCATCTTATCTGATCTCTAATTTGATCCTTGCTTCTCTCAGAACCAGTGAGTATAATAATACTGATACAAATTAACTTAAGTTATATTATAGATCACAGCCTAAATCTTTTCCTGAGCGCACCAGCACCAGCAACGCACTACTCTCTTCATTCTTCATACTCTCAGTACTGTTTCCACCAAACTTTATTTCGCAGTAACTCTCCCATTGAAGAACCTCTACATTTTTTATCTTTATAATAATCTCATCCTGCCACTTACTACTGCTCACCAACTGAAGTTATCTCAATGCATCTATTTTGAGTCTT
The DNA here is from genome assembly GCA_015478945.1 of Trachelipus rathkii. Taxonomy (NCBI): domain Eukaryota; kingdom Metazoa; phylum Arthropoda; class Malacostraca; order Isopoda; family Trachelipodidae; genus Trachelipus; species Trachelipus rathkii. Next base: position 11,847 of record JABUQX010060693.1, read on the forward strand.
CTCAATTACATTCCTTTCTGATCTATCTAACTCTGTGCAGTGGTGCGCCACTTCCTTCGGCTATTTCTCATTCTCTCTCGTCAAACTTCTACTTCTTTATGTAAACTCGTTCTTCATTTCTAAATGTCTGTCTATGGGTCATCTTTTCATATATCTACTATATCGGTCTCGCTGGATACTATATTCTTCTGTTGGAATCCTCAAAGCTCACACTGAGAATCACTCTAGTGTAGGAGGCACCACGTTCTTACAGCAGTATTATTATAGTATATATGTTTATGTTACGTATTATATATATATAAATCTGATGTTTAGTAATATATATATTAATATTATAGTAATATTATATATATATATAGTTAAAATTTATTGAAAGTTTTAATATTATCTAATATAGTATCTTATGTTCTTTGCTTATTTGATTTGTGTTAGTTAGTTGGTATTATGATATATGATATATATTATATATTATATATAATTAGTATGATATTTATTATTAATAATATATATAGTAGTTTGAGTTATTATTACATTATATATAATAAATATAAGTTAATATTATTCCTCACTACTGATATTATATTATACGAGCATCTCACTTGTAGTTTATAATAATTTACATGAAACAAAATATATTTTAAGACGTTTTGAAATGCTAATTAACGGAAATTAAATAATATTCCAAATGGATACTCTATAAAATAAATGTTTTTACAAAACAATCAGCTTATTTTTATCTCAAAACCAGTAGCTCAATGAGGAACCTGTGCCCGGAGTCAGCAACATTTTATTCTTGTGGTCAGAAGCCGAGTGCCGATGTGAGAAAAATATCAATTAATTTCCTTATAAAATTAATGGAATTTGGATGGGGAAATCATTATAAATATTTATAGAGAGTTAACAACCCTTCACAACAATAGAGTAATAGGTATGTACTATATAAATTTCAATGTCTTTAGGTGTATTATTCATGGATTTTTGTAAGATCTCCTTTGCTAAGTACTCAAGAAATTATTATTAATTTCATATAGAAGCTGATTCACGACGAAGTTTAGTTTTCAAATCAGTCAATTAATTATATATATCCAAATTAAGGAGCGAGTATTATTCCAGCCATTTATTGCTTTTATAGTCTAACGCCTTTTTATATATTACATGTGGAATTATGCATCTTATATATAAACATTATACTTCTCTATAAATCGGTAGTCATAGCAAAAAGTTGCTTCTATTTTTAATAATATATTAATATATAATATTATATAATATTAATATATATATAGTATATCTATATAATATATATATTAATATATAATATATTACTTAATATATTACTTATATATTATATGATTATATTAAATATATAGTAATATTTATGTTAGGAGTGTCCAAGTTTCAGTTATACCGTAATATTATATAATTATTAATATTATATAATATATACTATATAATATATTATATCTATATCATATTAATATATATTAATATATAATAAATAATATATTATATCTACAAGTTTTTAAGAACATGCATTTTCTCTTTTCTGATTGCAATTTGTCTCAAGATTTCGTTTTAATTAATTTTTGTATAATATTCCTATTCACACTTTTTCTTAGCAACATGCTTGTAAAATAATTCTTTAGCTTTGATGACTATTCCTTTCTAGAATTATACAGTGACCCATTTTCAGGTATGTAGTCAATTTCTCTTATTATAAAATATATAACCTTTATAATTCTATTTTATACAAATTATATTTATATATATTATATAGAGTATATACAATATATATATCGTATATAATTCTACTATATCTTAATATCATCATAATATATAGTATATATTAATAGTATATTATCATATATAATATAATATATATATATATATATATATATATATATATATAATATAGTTATAAAATACTATAATATTATAAATATTATTATTATAATATTATATCTATATCATATATTTATTTATATATCATTATATTTAATATATATATATATATAATATATATATTAATATAATATATATATACTATAAGTAATCTATATATATATATTAAATTAATATATATATATATCTATATATTATCGTATATATATATATATCATATATATAAGTAAATTATTATATATTTAATATTATAATATTATATATATATATAAATATTATTAATATATATATAAAATCTAATAATATATATATCTATCTATATATATAATATAATAATAATGTTATATAATTAATATTAATATATATATATATATATTATTAGTATATTATTAAATATAACTATTATAATTTAGTATAATATAATATATACTAATATATATAATATTGAATAGAATATAATATATATAATTTATATATAACATAATAATAATATATATGATATAATATATTATTATATAAGATATACTTATATGGTAAGGGTAATTATTTAATATATATAATTATAATTTAATATATATAATTTAATATATTATATATATTATATATTTATATATATTAATATTAATATATATAATATACTTATTAATAATATAGTTAATAATATATATATATATATATGTATAATAATCTATAATATATATTACTTACTTATATACGGTCATTTATATGTAATTAAATACCTCATTCTTTGAAAGTATCATAATAAGAAGCGCCGCAAATAATTAATTTATATTACTTCCCCATAATTTTATATTACAGTCAAATTATAATTATTTAAATAAAGAACATTCAATTAGGTTCTCTCCTCCTCTATATAGAACGAAGTCGAAGAGAGAAGTAGATAGACAGAATAGAGAAGAGACGAAGATATTGTAGAAGAAGAGAGAAGAGAGAATAAGGAGTAAGAAATCAAAATTGGAGACGATGACTGAAAGAGAAGAGAGTAATTAAATAAATGTAAATTAAATAATAAAGATTATAGCAGAACCACGGTATGACAATGGTGAGATGCAGGTGACGCTGGACCCAACTCTTGTGTGGGAATAAACAGACACTGAATAAGAATACATCACTACAACAACTAGTAATATCTTAACCCTCCGCTCACCCCATTTAGAAAAAGGGTAGTACATACTGATAATTGAGTAATTAATTAAAGGGTGTGAAAAAGAATATAATTTAAGAGGATACACACTAAAGATTGAGCAAGCTATAGAGTACACAAAGGAGTATAAGCAGGGAGTCTATATCACTGATGCAGCAAATCTGAGAGGAGAGAATGATTGAGTGACTTCTGTTTCGAGAACAGTGAAGATAGATAGAATTAATCTGACACAACTGAGAAGAGAAAGAAAGAAGGACACTCACAGAGAGTAGCTTCGGCAACTTATTGAGAGAGAGACACAATGGAAGAGATATTCAATGAGAGACAGACTGAGGCAAATCTGGACAGACATATTAAAGAGAAATAGGAAGTCAGATGGAAAAGAACTAAGTGACAGAAAACCAGAAATTACAGTAATGGAATGTAGCGTATGAAGTTAGATAAGCAAAGCTTGATTACGCTGTTATGTAGTAAACAGATTGATAGTGATATCAAATGAAAAGAGAAAAGATGATCGATACGGTGTAATATGAGTATGGATGGACACAATATTTAGAATCTATTAGACTCATTTTTTATATTTTTCCTGATTCAGTAGAAGCACAAATAACAATGACACGTAACATCATGTATTAGAACGCAGAGGAATGCAAGACAATGATTGGTAATGACTTATCATCCTGGATCACTCTCTCGTGTGCTCTCTCCTGTTCTTCTCGTGATCTTTTGCTTTTAATTGGCTCTGTGATGATTTCTGCCATTAGCAAATCATTTTCATCACATAAGAGCATGCGCTAAAGTTACATTCTTCTAAGGCCTCTGATGAAACTCGTGGTTCAAGAAAATTTGGTTTTGCTATGCTAGGTTTAGACAAGTTGCTATTTGCAACAATGCGCCATCGTTTCTGCAAGAGTTGAAATCTATAATCAACTTCCAGCATGAGTGTTCTTCTGTCCTCTTTGAAATCACTTATATATATACTATATAGATATATTTATATACTATAACTATATATATATATACCTAACTATATATATTAATATATATATATAATATATATATTACTTAATATATAATCTACTATCGTATATATATACTATATCAGTCGTGGGCTCGTGATCAAGATATTTGTTCCATAGATTTGAACACTTTAATTTTCCTTCCATAGAGTATATATATATATATATATATTATTATAACTATATATATATATATAGTATTATTATATATAGTAATACTATCATACTGGGAGACTTGTATCATTATATATAACATTATTATATATATAAATAATTATATTAATATATACTATATATATATTAGATCTATATATATATATATTATATAATACCTGAGTTTCTTCTCTCCTTCATCTCTATCTCAATGTATACTCTATTATCTATAATCTCTCTTAATATCTATATATATACATAATATATATATATTAATATGCTATAATTCAATTATATATATCTATCTCCTCTATACAGTCTATTCCATTTTGAGTCATTATATGAAAGAGTTACACCGAAAATTACACGAAATAGAGATTGTATTTTTAAAAAAATTGAAGCCTACTAATTATTTACTACAATTATTTTAATTTAATTATTATTTTCAATGAATACGATTTCACAAAAATATTAATCAAATATTATATTATATATTATTAATATATATTATTTATATATATATATTTAATACTATATATCTATATAATATTAGTATATTATATATATATTAATTATAATATATATATATATTTTGTAGATAATTCTACGATAGGCCAATATAATATTTAATAGTAACGCTAATAATATACATATATATAATTTAAAATATATAATATATATTATACTTATTACACATTAAATTTAAAAGTAAAGATTACAATTTTTACTTATCTTTTTCTTTTTCTGTAAAATTTCGTATTAATTTTTTTCATGCCATTAATTATATATAATTAATATAATTCTAGTATATTATATTAAATAATATATATATTAATATTATTATATATTATTATATATATCATATATATATATATATATTATAATATATATATTATTATATTAATTAACCCGACTATGCCTTTCAAGAAGGATCTGGGGAATATTAGTTTATACACACTAGATACAAAGATAATATTTAACAAAGTAAAATGTTTTAATATAGAAACTTCAATCAGAGGATCATAGTGATATCAACAATATTTCACCGGTATTTACAAAAACCTAATCAGTTCAATTTTATTAAAAACACACAACATCAGTAATGTAATCTCACTATATCATAAATAATTTGACATAAAAGCGTATTATTTATATCAGTATGCAAACTCCACGAGCACAATTTTATTACTCTAATCCAGACTGAAAAATATATTACACTACTGTTATGACTGATCCGCTCAGAGATGAATCCTACGTTTTTCATTGTTGCGAGTGCCGAGAAATGAATTTATGAAAGTCATAATCGCAGTTTTTCGTACGCGACTGCTCAAGGCTCAGAAGTCAGAGTAATTAGTACCGTATGCATATTGGAAATCATGAAATTTAGAATCAAATTACGAAAATCTGGAGACACTGAGAATCAAGGTTCAAAGATATACACATAAATTACATAATTTAGCATACTATAATATTATATATTTAGTCTATATAATAATATCATTTATTAATCTAATAACTTTGCTAAAGAAATTAAATAGGGGAGATTTATTTATATGAAGAATAACAAAGAACTAGAGACTAACTTAAGATTGAGATCGGTCTTTAATGGCCACATGACCAAATCGCTTCATATTAAAAAGAAGAATCAATAGAAATTGAAAGCCCCGGCATCTAAAAGCTAGCCCTGGAACGAAATCCATTATATAATATATATATCATAGACTCAATATATATATAAGCGTATATTATATATAACTATATATATGAATACATAAAGTTATATGTCTAATATAAAATTAGTTATTCTATATAATAATATTAGTATTATTATATAACTTAGTATTAATATTTATATATATAGATATACTAAATAATAAATTATTAATATTACTTTATTAGTATAATCTTAATAAGAATAAACTTACTTTAATATATATTAAGATATAGTATATAAGCCTCATTACATATCGACTCCATAAGTCATTATTACTGCTACTAAGTATTATCATATACTATTAGTAACAGCTAATATTGATCTTTATCAAGTTATATAAGAGATCAGAATAACGCGTTATTTAGGTGAAAATGTAAAAAATTGCTCTGACATCTTTATTCTACTATTTCTGGGTCTCACTAACGTTCGCATATTTATGGCCGTTTGAGATAATCTTCTGGCTATTCCTCAAAAGATTATTTTTACGAGAAAATACCACAAAACTAGCACTACAGAATATATAAATAACCACGATTAATATAATGATAAGGCTTGAAATTTAGATAAATAATCTACGAAAAAATTATTTTGAGATTGTATATTAAATTAATATAAATAGAGGCTAATTGGAATAAATATTAAATAGATTAAATTAATAATTAATAATTATAATATCTATATAAATTAAATATTATAAATTATATACTTAGGTAGTGCAAACACGTTTCGCCATCAAATTTCACATATCAAGAAATATTGACTAACTATCTCGCTATCAAGCAAAAAAATTATAGAGCGGGAGTGTAGACTGATGCAGATGTCGGAAGCCGATAGAGACAAAATGATGCGGAAATTATCCGTAATAATACGTGAGATGCACGAGAAGCAAGAGAAAAATCGCTACAAATCCTAATAATATTACAAAACAATTTAATTTCTTTTAGAGAAATCAAAATTAAATAAATTTAAATTTATTATAAACTTAAAAATACAAATTAATAATTTATAATATTAATTAATTAATATTGTAAGTATATAATTTTAATAATTCTACATATTATAATGTTTTAATAATTAAATATAATTATTTATAAATAATATATTATAATTATATATTAATAGTTAATTATATTTAATAACATGAATTAATGTTATAATTAATTAAATTTAAATATTAATATTAAATAATTTAATTAATATAATTAATTATATATTATATAATTTAAATTTTATAATAATATACTTAATTATATCTATAATTAATTATATATTAATATTAATATTAATTTACAATATTAATCATTATATATATTATTAATGTATTATATAGTTAATTATAATAATTATAATTATAAATATTAATTATTATTATACTATTAATTATATATATATATAATATATTAAATAATTTTATATATTAATATATTTAACTATTAAATAATATAATATTCATGTTTAAATATAATATTAAAATATTAATATTATTAATTAATATTAAATATTACTTAAATTTTCAAAATTCTATTAACTATGAATTAAATGTTATAGTATACGCCGGTTTTGATGAGTATATATATGTCTAATAGAGAATATCGTATCTGTTTTTTATCTAGTATTTATATCGTTAAAGTATTATATATTAGAAATATGTTGTTTAACTATACGTATTATATACTATTATACTATAATATAATAATTAATATATTTTGTTCGAACGATACCTCGTTAATTCCTTTCAGCTAATATTATATACTATAGACTATATATTAATATTTCATAAATAATATTTGTATTTAGTTATTATATGATAATCAAATTATAGTTTATAATTAGTTTTAATTTAAAATGAAAATTTATTAGTAAAATTAAAAATATAAAAATCAAACATTCTTATAGATATATATATATTTTTATATATATTATTATATATATATATATATATTATATATAATATCTATCTATATATATTATATATATATAATATAATATATTCTATTATATAATATTATATCTATATACTATATATATATATAATATATATAATTATTAATATATAATATATATATATATATATATAATATATATTAAATTATATTAATATATATAACATCTCAATATTATATATATATATATATAATATATACTGGTGCGAAGATGTAATAAAGACGGTCCCTTAGGCATATGGAGTTTTGGAAATCATCTCACATAAATATAGTACTATTGGTGCTCTTATTGGTTGTTATACAATTTCCTATTCCAAGATTCCCAATTATACTCATTATTTCATATTAATATACGTACAAGCAGTGCTTAAATATTTCTATATTATAATTGAGGAAGTCGAGAAGGTCCAGTTATAAAGTCAATAATCACTAATAATAACTATTATAATAGCTAATATAAAATAGTATAATAAAAAAATTTAAAATATCAAGATAAGTTGATTTTCAATATTTTAATATATTAACTATCTATTAATAATATATATTTAATATCTAATATTATATATACTAATATAGGTCTATGAGTGTTTAAGCCTGAGCTATCTAATAATGTCACTACGATATAAAATGAGTATGTACAGTAACTATATAAACTTAAACAAAAACAAATTATTAATATATCCAAATTTTGAATGGTTAATTAAAAATTACAAATTTTCTATATTATTTTATTTTTTTTATTTTTTTTATTTATTTTTTATTATATTTTTTATTTGTTTATATTATATATGACATTTATCATTCGAGAATATTAAAAAAAAATTCCCTATCCCATATTAGGGGTATCGAGGCGAGAGAGAGACGGAGCTAAAGGAGGGATACGTAAGTAACCTATACTACCGTTATACGTTATCTGCATCCGGGTAGACTACGTAAGATCCCCGACTATAATCAGTGCAATCTTTATGTGGTTTAGCATATATACCTATGGTATTCCTATTAGTTAATATAAGTTATATACGAAAATAGGTTAAATAGTAAAGATGTAAAATTATTCTTTTGTTAACTAAAGGAAATACATTAATATATACGTGTAAAACGCAAAGAATGGCGGAGTCGGTGATCTACTCGCACTTACCCGTGAATATAGAGGAGGGGTAGACTTCTGTACCCCTACTGTCCCGTCGTGCATTATAGCTCCTTATAAATGGAGAGGATTTTATTTATTTTTTTTTATTTAAATATTTATATTTTCGACGGAGATAAATACTAGCATAAAAAAAAAATAAAAAAAATTTGAAACCCTTCTTTAGAGAATATATATTAATATATTATATTATATATATATATATTATATAAATAGTATGTATATTAGTATATAAGTATATAATTATATATATATCATATTATATATTATAATAATATTATATTATATATAATATATATTAATATATATATATATGATATATATATTATATAAATATTATATATACTTATAAATATAAATATATAATATATTATAATAATATTATATTATATTGATTAGTTAGTGTGTGATGTGATGATGTGTGTGATTGATTGTGTGTGATGTCGTGTCGTTAGTGAGTATTGATGCGTATAGCAAGTAATAATACATAAAGTAAGATCCAGATTAAAAGTATAGATGAGTTATGAGGTTAGATAGTAAGAAGAGTATAGAGTAAAAGAGAATGGAAGGGAAAGAAGATCGATATAGAAGAAGGTGAGTATAAACTCACATACTTGCTCTAGAATCATTTCCGTAAGCGATGACGGCAAAGTCAACCTAGTTTTGACTCTATTTTCTACCTTCACTCAACCACAATTAAAGTATAACAATTTATATTGCAGGAGGTAAACCTTTCTATGTTTCCAGTCGATTGAAGCGGTGATGCAGCGGTTGTACATTCATCGATAAGTTTTGAAATCAAAATTTTGAGAACCTATGAATGATTATTTTTTCTAAACATAATGCGATTTGCAATGCATTCAACACATTTCATGATTCACATCAGTTTCAAGATCAATATTAACAATCATCGAGTGATTATCTCGTATAGAGCCTGAATGTTGTTCAATCCTCCAGAAAGGCAATGTTATAAACATATCGCAATATTACTTCCTAACAAGATCAGATTCTCATAAGACAGAGAAGGGAAACAATCTACACGTGAGCGAATTTTATACCAGATAACTTTCGGTATCTCATTCAGGTTAGAATGAAAACTTACTACTGAATCAGATGCAGGTAACAGATTAACGATATGAGTCAAAAAATAATAGCGAGCTAATAGAGAACAGAATATTCGCTCAACGATGACAAGTACACAAACCTTCATGATCAAGAGAATTTAACTAGTATAAAGATGATATTATCTAATGATACATTGATTTAAATTGAGTCCTGTCAATTACCAAGTATACTGCCATCACAAATAAATTAATGAGAATTATTTATAATTGAAAAGTGAGAGTAAAATGCTACTATTCAAAGTGAGAAAATTCTCATCAAAACAAATTCGAGGAATTACATTTAAATTAATGAGTGTAAAAGTTCATATAAATCTAATTATTTTAGATTAATTTATAAATCTATTGAATAGAGAAATTAAGCATTTTTCTCATTTTTTTAAATTTAAAATATTATACTATGTATTAATTATATTATATATTATGTGCTTAATTAAATGTAAGCATGTTTACTCTTATATTTAACTATTTAAATTAATAATAATTTTATTTTATTCCTAATTAAAAACAAAATAAATATATAACTAAATAATATTAATGAAATAAAAATGAATCATGCTAATTAATAATAATAATATCAGAATAATAATATATTAATAAATATATAATAATAATAAATATATAATAAATGATAATTATTGCTATGGGGATGGGGATAAAGGTCAAGGGGAAGGAAGTGAGAGAGGAAGTGTAGGTGAGGGGTAGAGGAAGTGGAGATGGGAGGGGTAGATGAGGGGAGCTTGAGAGTAAGATAGGAAATAAAATACTTAAATTTTCATATTTTGTTGTTTTCGTTTTTTCGCGCTTCAATACCAGAGAGAGTAAAATATATATAAAAATATAGTATTATATATATATATATATTAATATATATAAATAATATGTAGTTATATCATATATATTGTGATATAGTATAATAATTTATATATATATCATATTTGGGGTAAGGTATTGTATTTTATTTATTAATTTTTTTCGGTAAGCAGAAATTTTTGGATCCCTTTAATAGCATTGGCTTTGACATCTTAGAATTTCTGAAGTTTATTTAACCCAACCGTTCTCATAATAGGTTGGGTGAAATTATATTATCTCTTTGATTGAAGGCCAATGTATTTAGAAGACCATTTGCACATACACTATAACTTGAAATATTTCGACCTGTGTCACTTTTCATTACTTTCAAAGTTTCTATTTTAATTGTCTCATTTTGACCTAAGTGTTTAAGCAGTAAGTTGCATGCAAAATCTATATTTCTTGCTTTTTTAGGCATAAATTTTTCTGTAATCATCTTCATCCCATCTTGGATTCTTCTTTTTCTTCCCTTTTCATCGCTGCTATCAGCTTAATTCCCAAAGAAAGTCAGCTCTGACTTTATACTAATGTCATTCTGCTTACTAATGTTTACCTTGACTTTAACTAATGTCAATCGTTCTGACTTTACTAATGCCGAAGCCTGCTTTAATTAATGTCAAACATAGACTTTACACTCATGGTATACTCGCTCTGATTTTTTTCAACTAATTCAAACTGTTTAGCTTCTTCTTCCTTCTCCCTTTCTGGATTGAATATGAAAGACTTCCACCAATTGTGCTTTAAATTGTGGCTATAGACTGAACCCTGCGCTCACGTTTTCTTTTTCCTAACTGTCATTATATGACGGATTTTAATTCTATTCTTCCTTCTCAGTCCCTGGCCAATTGGTGTTCCTTAAAAAAGACAATAAAATATAAATGAAATAAAAATTACAATTAATATACGAAAAAACATGAAAATATATCCAAAACCAATCAAGGAAGATAGTTCAGTAAAGTATTCACTTTCAATGTTCTCATATCTTAGGCCTCTGAACTTACAACTGAATTATTAAACTGTTCTGTTTCCCGAATTTCAAGATCTCTTTCTGTCCACTCTCACCCGTAGAACTATTGCATATTTATTTAAATGTTTGTTCTTTCCCTAAATTCTTCGAATAATTGCGGGTGTTGCTTAATTGCGGGGTCAAGTGCTGCTGCCAACTAGTTTCCGTCCATTATAGGTTACAGTTTGTTCTTCTATTTAGTTAGGTTTTAGTTAAGATAGGTTCGGTTAGGTTTAGGTTAGGTTAGGATAGGTTAGTTAGGTTAGGCTAACTAATGTTAGGTTATGTGTTTTTATTTGGTTAGGTAGGTTAGCTTTAGGGTTAGGTCAGCCTGTGTGTTAGGTTATGTTATGGGTAGTTAGGTTAGGTTAGTAAGGTTAGGTTAGGTTAGCGTTAGGAGTTAGGATAGGGGACGAGTTTGCGGGATAAGGGAGTGGAAGTGGAGCAAAGCTGAGAACCCTTCCTTCAGCTTTGTCGTCAATTTATGTCTAAGCAATTGGCACTATCTAACTAGTAATATGGCAAGTCCTTAGGAGATAATTATTCGTTGAAATAGAAATCGCAAGCTCATTTAAATTACGCGAAACAAAGAAATTCTCTTTTCTTTTTTATTTTCACCATTCTTATTGCATCATTTATATTTTTTTGTATTGTTAAAATATATATAAATTTCGTTTCTCATAAGAAAAAAATCAATTATTTACCAGTATAATTAATAATGTACCTAGTTTTAAAGGTTCAAATTTCTGATTTTCTAAGAATTTTTTACTACAGCGCCATCTGTCTAGCTTAGATCGTCATCTGCCTTTTAACTTACTTCATCATCGTCTATCTTTTTGTTTACAGTAAATCCTATTTTGTAGTTAACATCTCTATCACACTTTAAAGTTTTCAGCGCCATTTTATTTTTAAATTTCTAATAATTTATCTTTTATTGTCTTACAACGTTTTCTAATTTACTTTAATTATTATTACTACCAACAGCATTAGTATTTATATTAAGTATTACTAACACTTATAATTTGAGTATTTACCAATTCCTCAGCATCCCCTCTAGGTTCGATAAGAAATTTACAACCAAAAAATATTGAAATTACACAATCTTATTCAATTACCTTAGGAAAATTTTTCTCCCTCAAATAATGAAAAACTCAGATATCATATAATGCGTTTATCGTGTAACCTGCCGTGATAGTGACTCAGTATAATACGGTGAAATAAATGATCTCACAAGAAGAATCTATCAACATAAATATAACTTAAACATCGATAATTTAAATCCCACGCTAACTACACACAGAACTAACGACAATCATTATTGATATCAACAATGCAAGCCAGATTTTCAATACCTTAGATACTAGTTTGAGAGAACAGATTGAATCGTTTTGTATCCTAAATTAAAAAAATTTCAACAAACAAAAGGTTGAAGTAAAATTTGAAACTATACAAAATAATTTAACGAGATACAAAAGTTTTTACCAAAAAAAAATAATAGCAACCAACTAATCTCAAAATCCATAATCAGGCTACCTTTATTATTTTTCTGTTTTGTTCTGGATTAACTTACCACCTGAAGAGGCCTCCCACCATAGAGGCGAAAGCTTGTGTTCCCTCACTTTTGTTGTTTTTCTGCAAATTTGGTGAAAATGGCAAGAATTTCATTGTAATAAAGTTTTAAAATAATTTTAAATATGAAAATTTACTGTGTCATTTTAAGTGATTAAATAATTGATTGATGTGATTTGTTTTGCTCTCTTATCAAGTAACCAACACAACACAAATTATTTACGTAGATATATTTGAAGAAGGTCTCATTTCTTTAATTTTGAATATATATATATATATTTATATATATATATATATATATATATATATATATATATATATATATATATATATATATATATATATATATATATATATATATATATATATATATATATATATATATATATATATATATATATATATATATATATATATATAATAATAAGAATAATAATAATCTCTAATACATAGAAATAATAAAATATATATATATATATAATATATATATATATATATATATATATATATATATATTCCAATCAATAAAAATTATTATTAACATAAGGCAAAGAAGCCTTTTCTTATATATAGGACTTTAACGTTCTTGTATATAAGCTCAGGCTCCATATATATATATACATATATATATATATATATATATATATCTAATATAACTTATATATATATATATATATATAATATCTTCTTCTTTATATATATATATATGTATGTGTTGTATATATATATAATAAGATATAATTTCTATATATATATATATATATATATATATATATATATATATATATATATATATATATATATATATATATATATATATATATCTTTATATAAATATATATATATATATATATATATATATATATATATATATATATATATATATATATATATATATATATATATATATATATATATATATATATATATAAAGCCGACACTAACTTAGATAGGTCTTTATGTTTATACACCGATACCATCTTAGACAGGTTATTATTTATATACCGATGTTATATCAGATCGGTTATTATTACATTAGCTTAAATATTTCAAATATAGTTTCAAATTTATTTTTACTTTTTTAGTGTCTTTAAATACACTTTGAATTAAATTTTAAATAGTTTCATTTTGTATTGAGATATTCCTACTAATCACTATGGCCTCCACCCAGCAGACATCTCTCACTATGAATTTGGGTTTTATGGGTCTAAAATAAACCAACGTAATTTATTGCGGAGTAACGTGATGGAGACCCTTTACGAAGCCAACTCTCGCATATTAGATTCTAATTTGGACATTCTTAAATTAAAATCTTTAGTTAAAAATTTTGAAAATTTTGATATTGAACTGGCAGATACTGATAATATCATTCACGAATTATTTGGATGAGGAAATTGTTCTCGAGAATGAAGAATGTTTAGGCATCCACACTTCCATCATTGATTCCATTTGAGCAATATAAAATAAAATTAAAACTAAAATTATTAAGAAACACGAAATGCACTTTTTACCCCATAGAAACATTTCGGTCTCTCATGGATAGCCAGAGATATCCCCACCACTTATAAAATAACATATAGTAATAATATACTTCAGAGTCAAAGTGAAGCCTTAAAGTTCTTATTAGATGAACTCTGCTTTGAAACCACTATGGTGCTGAAGGATAGCTATTTTTTAGCTTACAAATTAAAATTATTAATTCAAACCTTAAAACTCCTACAATCTGAGCTAGAAAGCCTCAATCCTTTAATTTCAAAAAATTTTCAAATTGAAAAGAAGAATAATACTGCAGATGCCTTCGTTATTATTTGTAAATAAAAATACCTTAGAAGACATAAAATACCAACAACGTTCTTTGTCTGCATTTACTGTTCTAAAAGGCATTATGCCTTTGAGGGTGATGCTATATCCACTTCATCTTTGCGACTCCTATACCTACTTAATCAAAAATTTTGCCATCTTTGTTTCGCGTCAAGCCACTTCACAGTTGAGTGTTTGGTGTCAAAACTTTGTTTTATATGTAAGTCACCATTACACCATTTGTCTTTGTGTGACGTTCCAGAACCCGATTATTCTTCCAATGTGTTCACTGAGTGTGACTCAGAAGAAGTAATGGAATCCAATATCTTTTTTGGTAAAGATGAGGTTGCTCTCACAGATTCCCATCACTAATTCAACTAATATTATATCTAAAGGGAAAGATTCAAAATTGGAGATTTTGGGACTATATTTTAGCTTCAACCTTAAAATGGATAAAAAATTCATAATTTTCAGACAATTTTGATGGGAAAAAACATAACTGCAGTTTTTTCTGCCCTCTAGAATGTCATTTTCGGGTGTTTTTCTGTGTCTGTAGTCATTGTTTCGGCATTTTCATTTTTTCAGAACCAAAGTTTTTGATATTTTTTCGTATCAACATCTGCAATTTTCCTTAAAATAACTTCAAACTTCAAATATGCATAGATGGGTCTATTACGAACAAAATGCACGAAGTAGATTTTTGGTTTTTGAAAGTTGTGCTCAGGAATGTCGAATTTCAAAATCTAAATTTTTTTTCAATTGCTAAGCACAATTTTAAAAAATTCAAAAAAACTACTACGTGCATTTTGTTGTTATTGGGCACTTCTATGCATATTTCAAGTTTAAATAATTTTGAAAAAATTGTGAAGTTGATAAAAATGTCAAAAACTTAGAGTTCTGAAAAAGGGAACATGCCGAAAAAATTACCACAGACACAGAAAACACCCGAAAATGACGTTCCAGAGGTCAGAGAAGTCTGCGGTTTGCTTTTGTCACATAAAAATTGTCTAAATTAAAATTTTATATCCCACTTTAAGAATGGAGGCTAAATAGTCCCCAAAATCTTAAATCTTTCAATCCTCTACTTATTAATTCGAAAATAACGTTCTCATAGGAGACGTTCTCAACATAGAGCCTTTAAATATCATTTGTTCCTACTCTCCCCTTCTTGTTATGGAGAGGAGAATAATTTTAAACCCTTTCTCCATTTAAACCCCTACCCATTCAGCGTGGCATGATGGGAGGGTTATTTTATTAAAAAAATATTTCTTCCTTTCCACAAGAATGTGGAAGAAAGCTCCTTTGTAAAGGCACCCTTCTAAAGCAAGGAAAAGCTATACCTTTTACCTTCTTAATGAGAAATCGTTCATTTCTCTCTCTCTCTCTCTCTCTTATATATATATATATATATATATATATATATATATATATATATATATATATATATATATATATATATATATCGCACAGTTCGGTGAAGAGGAATTCTTATGTAAAATTTTTCAAATGTTAAAATCATTGGTGGAAGCAAATGTGTTTAAAGTTCTAGGTTTCCTCTTAATGATGGGGGACAATCATAGAGGTTGTCTTCCAGGACCAGGAGCACCTCAATCTAAATAAAATTACTAAAAATAAAAAATTAAAATCTCTTTATTTACACCTCGTGTGAAACATTCTAAAATACTTGAAATTAACTTACAACCAACCATTCAGTAGAAGGAAAAATGATAAAAAAAATTGGGTGTAGCATTCAAATTTACCACTAACTTTTTCCTCAAATAAGGAGATGTTTCTTTTTAAAGGCACAGAAGAGGCTTCCTTCATGGAACTCCCCATCTACGTTACTTTACTACCAAGGGGAAGAGATTAGTCGAGTCACCAATCCTTTGATTATCCCTCACCTTACCACAAATCATCCACCTTTTCATTAGAAGAGACGCTACCACTTTTTGAGGGAGGAGGTAATAATAAAACTGCAAGTTTTTGTTTCTCTCCCTCCAATAAAAACCAGTTATTAAATAGGCATTCCTCTCGTGCCTCCTATAAATGGTTTTCTGATCCAGACTTTCAAAGTCTACAGAAACCTAAAGATGGATTCTATTTGAATCCTCTTACAAAAATTAAGGTTGAACCAGACTTATCAAAAATTGCCTTGTACGGGAATATCCTGACTGGACCTTAAACTGGTTTGTTTAACTATAAGGGGATAGAGTTTTAAAGCCACCTCTCAGACTCTATCGACCCTTTTTAATTTGTCAGTTTGATACACTGGAAATGTATCTTCCTCACTGTAGAACAACTTTTTTGTACATGACAGATTTTTTATTCTTTTTTACCTTTTTTGGTTGCTCTTGGGCTTCTCCACCCCTTAGTTATTAAGTTAGTCTTGTTAGTGTTTAAGCTAGGTTGAAAGTCCTCCTTCATATATTATTATTTTTTGGCTGGGAAACCGCTTTTTCATCTCTTAAAATATGAAAATTTAAATATATTTTTCATTATAGCCTTAGTTCCCCAAACAAGAAGCTGGAGGGAACACCCTTCTTCTTTTGACATTTAGAAGAAGAAAATTTTATTCGTCAAAGTTGTAGCAACTCTATTAACCCTAAAGTGGTTAGCTTTAAAACATTTATATCCTGGTTTTCTTATGTCCAGTAGACCGCAATTTTTGGAAATTTTCATATAATAATTATTGCCAATTTTTTTGCTTTTTTTAACTTTCATTGTATATTTGCATCATTTCCCTATTCATTTTTGCTTTTACATTTTGAACACGTAGAACTTTTTGGGACCAATTTCAAACTCTTAGACATTGTCATATTTTAAATTTTTTATAAAAAAAAGATTTACGGTCTGTCAGACATAAGTGGACTGATGTAGGGTTAAATTTTTGTGTTTAGACAGTGAGACCTAATTATCACTATAATAAAATAATTAAAAAAAATTACCAATTAATATTTAGGTCCATTAAAATTTTTAAATTTTGAAGATTCTTATCATACTATCATACTTATCATACTAATATACTTATCATACTAATATACAAACTCGTTTAATGTTTCCAACTATAACTTATTTCATAATTTCCGTCTGAAGGGTGGAGTGTGTGCCTATGTAAACATTAATACTCCTGTAACACGTCTCGTGAATCTCGAATCTCCTAACTTCGATGCTCTGTGGCTCAAAATCTTTCTTCCTTCTACTACAATAATCTTGTGCTTCTGCTACTGTTCTCCTAACAGAACAGATTTTCACTCTTTCTTTGAATATCTTACTACCTCTCACGAGACAGTTATATCTTCTCATCCAAATACTGAGGTCCTCTATTTAGGGGATTTCAATGTACACAACACTGAATGGTTGGGGTCCTCTCATACTGATTTAGGTGGGAGAAGCCGAATCATTCAGCATTCTTAACGATCTGGAGCAACTAATCCAAGAACACACATTCGGATCGTCCTAACCAATTCATGAACACACTTGACCTATGTTTCACCACTATTCTTTCTCTCTATAAATACACTACCTTCGCTCCTATTGGTAAATCTGACCACAACCTTATATCTCTTAACTTTAATACTTTCTCTCCAACAGCTCCATCCTGCCCTATGCGTTTTTCTGGCACTTTGATCAGGCCGGCTGGGGGGCATTGCGTTGCTTCTACGCTAACTATAATTGGAATGACTTCTTTGACTCTGATGACGCTTCGGCTTCTGCCACTAAGGTGGGAGCTGTAATCGTTGACGGGATGAGCAGGTTCATTCCTTCTTCGATAAATCTTTTTCTTCTCAAAATCCAAGGTACGATCGTACTTGTTCTTTGGCCATTCAGGTAGAGACAGTCATTGGGAGGAGTGGAAAAATTCTCGTTCTCTATCACTCTCGCTAATTTCATTCAGCTACTGAAATCGTTAGGGATACTCTTCGACGAAACCAAAGCGGGTTTCATCAAACGAAGGTGCGCCAACCCCCTTGGTTCTCCTACTGATAAATCTTTCTGGCCTCTGCCAAAAAAATCTCTAACAACTTCTGTAAATCTGTCTTTCCTCCTCTTATTTGATCTGATGGCTCTGTTGCTAACTCTCCAACTGAAAAGGCCAATCTCTTCGGCCTCCTATTTTCCTCTAACTCAACCCTGGACGATTCTGGCATTCCTCTTCCTCCACTATCTCCTCTCAGGTGTCCTATGTCTTTGCCTGTGATTATATTTGATCGGGTGCATGGGCTCCTGAGATCTATGGACGTTAGGAAGGCGGGTGGCAGATGGCATTCCCTCGAGTTTGAGGAGTGTGCTTCCGAGTTGGCCCCTCCCTCGTTCAACTATATTCTCTATGTCTCAATACTAACACTTTCCCTCCAGTGTTGGAAGCACCACTTATGTCCAACCTATTTCGAAAAAGGAATCCCCTCTAATCCATGGTTCGATCGTGCCTGTTCTCTGGCCATTCAGGCCAGATCTTTGAAACCCTTCTTAACTCTCACTTCTTAGACCATCTGGAATCTCATTCTCTTCTTTCCGATCGCCAGTACGGCTTTCGGCGTTCGAGGTCTACTGGTGATATACTTTCCTATTTAACCGATTTATGGTTTTCCGCCCTTAGGAACTGCGGGGAGACTTGCGTGGTGGCGCTTGACATATCCAAAGCATTTGACCAGGTATGGCACGCGTCACTGCTCTCCAAGCTCCCCTCCTTTGGGTTTCCTCCTTCTCTTTGCTTACTTATGTCTAGTTTTCTTTCAAATCGCTCAATATCGGCTGTTGTTGATGGGGCGACTTCTTCTTCCTTTTCTGTCAATAGTGGTGTTCCCCAGGGTTCTGTCTTATCTCCTACTTTATTCCTACTTTTCATTAATGATCTTCTCACCTGCACATCTAACTCTATTCACTCATATGCCGATGACTCGACCCTTCATTCTTCAACTCATTTCAATTCTGCTCCCTCTTTTACTTCTAGAATTGCCTCTCGTCTTAATCTTTCCGATTCTATTCTCGCTGATCTGGATAGAATTTCCGGGTGGGGTCGTCTGAACCTTGTGAAATTCAATTCTTTAAAAACTCAACTTCTTCAAATCTCCCTCTCTAAGACACCTTCTAACTTTCCTATCTCTTTCGACGTTTCTCTCGTCTCTCCTGTTGACAATATAAACATCCTTGGCCTTAACATAAACAAAAAAAATGTCTTGGAAACCTCACATCACAACGGTTGCTAAGGCGGCCTCAAAAAAGCTGGGAGTTCTGTTTAGACTGCGAGAACTTTTTCCCTCTTCTC